>ML414770.1:13536-74595 GCA_005239525.1 Nicotiana knightiana
TATCAATCATGAACACTCTATCTACCATAAATCTCTCTCAAGTAATTATGATAATTTACTAGACGCACTCTCTCAAGTTACGCTAGCTAGATTGCATTACAGTTCACTTTAGATTGCACCCGAGGTATCGTTATCTCTAATCCAACCTCTAAACCCTCGGTTATGACTTTCGTCTATACTCCGGGAGTGATGTTGTTCAAACAACTACCTAAATATGCACTCTCTCTCAAGTAGATACATAATAAATAGGCACAGCTAATTGATGGCCATTCAATTAACTACAACAAGAACGTTGTTGAACAAATAGAGATTAATCAATCAATCGGAACTATATTAATAACAAAATAAGTTCATCCCCTAACGGGTTCTACCAAAACCCTAGATTAAAGAAGTTAGCTAAACAAATTCATAAGAATCAAATCTAAAATAACTTGCATAATTAAACTACAAAGTAATGAAGAAAATCTGTATAATTTGATGTCTTGCCGTTCGAATCCCTTCTCTCCTCTTCGAATCCCCCTAAATTGTGTTTTTGGGGTCTATTTATAAGTTTAGGAGAAACCCTAAACGTGTAGGAGACTTCTATTTCAACCGAGAAACACTTAAACTCGTCAAAACTCGAAATTGACCAGAACAAGGACCTGGCGTTTGGAGGCTAACGCCTGGATAACGCTAGGCTAGGGCTGGCTTTAGAAGGCTAACGCCTGCCTAACGCCAGGGCCAGCCTGGCTTTATGAGGCAAACGCCTGGGTAAGGCCAGGGTGTTCCCTCGTCGCCTCTTAAGCGTATTTTCGACGTATTTGCATCCATTTAGCTCGGTTTCCATCTCCAATTCACCTACACATGAAATAAACTCCATTAAGCACATGAAAAGTGTATTTTTATCATTAATGCGCATAAAATGTAAGGCATATAACATGTTAAACTATGAATTCTAGTCTCGCATCAGGACCACAGATAACCAATGTGGTACCATCCTCCCCAAATCCCTCTCTCTCAAGAAATTTACCTTTTCCCAATTTTATTTGCCTACTCGGCACTTCAACATCAACTACCAACCCGACCAGAACAAACTTGTTCTCAACATTAACAGATTCAGAAATAGCATCAAGATTACCTTGTTCAGAATTTGATGAACCAGGTGCTTCATCCTCGTTGGCTAATTTAAAAGATTCACTTGATGATTCAGAATTATTATCTTTTTCAGCCTGCAGAATTGCCTCCAAAAATCTTCCACGGGACCCAGAAGCCACTGATTTTCTAGCAAGAACCTTTACACGATGACCACGAGGGGCTGGGTTAGGGTTAGGTGTGGGTTCAGGAATATGAGGATTTTCAGGGGTTGAGGTTCTTTCTGATGATTGAGAATTGTATACAGATGGAGAATTTGAATCTGATTCATAAAGCACTGGGACTTGCTCTGTTTATATCCCGATAATCAACACAGACTCTGACTTTCCCATCTTTCTTTGGAACTGGCACGATGTTAGCTGATGTTTTAGACGTCAATACCACACAAGAAGATAGGTTAATTTGTGTGGTATCCAATTTTTCGGGTGTTGTCTCTCTAGAAGAACCTGGTTCTTCTTGGTGTTCCAACTTCTACTATTGTGAAATAATAAAAGCAGTAAAGTAAAAACACATAGATTTTTACGTGGAAAACACCTGGCTCAAAAGGTGAAAAAACCACGACCTACTCCTCAGTAGGATTTGCTCAAACTCTTCACTAAAACTCTGAGCCAAACGGACTTACAAAATAAACTCTTTTGTAATCCTAGGACTAACTCTAATCCCTTCGTAGTAACTAGCCTCTAGCTAATTTCTACAAGCTTCAAGTTAACTCTAACTTGAGCAATGTGTAGCTATTACAATTGCTTCTATGAAAGCTGAAAAGATACAATATTAAATCGCCTACTACAACCAACTAGACTCAATGACAAATAGATGGAATTGGTTCTTCTAGTTGGTCTGTAGCCTTTGTATCGCACAGTAACTCTGCTTGCAAAACTTCTGAGAATTTTGCCTTCAAATCTTGATTCACTTCTGCACTTGTGCGTTCTTGATTCAAGCAAAAATACTTCAATTATTTACAGAGTCAGTTGTTGAGTTTGTCATTCAGCTCTGGTACAACTCTTCCTGGGAGAAAGAGTTCGTATTAAACTCAACTTCCTTCCTTCGTGACTGTCCTTGATGAATTCAACTTCTACTCTCTTATCAATTTGCAACCTTTTCGTATTAGGAGACACTCTCCTTGTTCATTGATACTTGACAATCGATTCATCTCCTATGCATAGACGGTTCATGGGCCAACACGTCAGGTCAAGTATGTGTGCTCTGATGGACCTGGTTCAACTGGTCAGACATTTGTTAATCTTCAAAACTATGTAGTGACTTGGGTCAACATTGGCTAACCAAGTTGGGTATTCAACCACCTTGAGGACCTTGGCCTTGATTTGCTTGGTGACCTTCTCTTTGATTTTCAGACTCATATCAAGCTTGAAGTTCCTGAGTTTCTGCTATACTGGTGGACACATTGGGTTTGTGGGCAACTTGTGAGCCAAAATAGATGTACTTAACCCGCTCATATCATTTTATGACCATGCAAAGATGTCCTCATACTCTTTCAGGAACTGTGTGTACTCTTCTTTTTCTGTTGGTGATAAGTGAATGTTGATGCAGGTCTCCTTGACAGTTTCGGAATCACCTACGTTGATTATCTCAGTTTCGTTTAGGTTGGACTTAGGCTTGTTCTCAAAGTCCTCCACTTCTCTGACAATATCCTCAGGTGTGACATCCTCTTCTTCTGAATCACTATCCTTTTGTTGCGTTGCCTCATTACATGTCACAGTTGTTGGTTCATCAAGACAGGAAATAGTAATGCTGTATAGATAAAGATATGAGAGAAAATGGTAATAATAAATATCGATCCATTGAAATATAAAAGCGATTTTCAATAATTTTAACAACATTTTTGGAACGCTGGAGGTTTTATTTAAAACAAATGCAAAAAAGGAAATCATTTTCTTAGAAAAAAACAAAATAAACACTGTTGTTCAGTATTGCTACCCCGGGACTCGTCGGGCCCTGGATGGTCTGACAGTCCAATTCTTGAGGAATGATCCTTTCTCCACAGCTCGGATGGTAGATCCTCATCCTCCTCAAAAATTACACAACAGTCCATGTCATCATCCTCTAGGAACAAGTTCCTTAAGGCGGCCAATGCTTCTTCCTCTTCTGATCCCCATATGATGTTGGTCTGCTGGAAAGTCTGACTCAGGTGTGGTACAGGCTGCTCGAGTGGATAGTACGGACCACACCACGATGGTGACTAGTCATTGTATTCTCTCCAGGTGTACTGATACCCTAGACCAAAGGTTGTACCATGACGTTTCAACTGCATTGGCTTCGAGATACCCTGAAGGTTTTTGCCAAGACCCTTAACGGGTTCATATCCTCTCCACGCTAGTATTCTTTCATCTTGCTGCTCCACCACTTATCTTTCTCAACTGCATTGACCCGCTCTATGTGATGATAATTTTCTCCCCCGAGCCTTATTCTATTCTCAACCACCGGGATAGTCTGACGGTTGTAAATGGGGTTTCTCCCATCTCCATGGATAATCACCTCTTGATGGTTCCATTCGAACTTCACTACTTTATGCAAAGTTGATGCCACAGCCCCAGCGGCGTGTATCCATGGCCGTCCCAACAATATATTATAGGATGCGGATATGTCCAACACCTGAAACTCGACATCAAACCATGTGGGCCCCATCTATAAATAGAGATTGATTTCCCCAATGTAGCCCTCTGAGACCCGTCAAATGCCTTCACGTTCATGGTCCCTTCTCGTATTTCATACAGGCCTTTGCCCAACCTCTTCAGTGTTGTCAATGGGCAAATATCGAATGGAAAATGCACAGTTGCGGGGGGTGCTATCACAATTTCAAATGGAACTGATGCATCTATCTCAAGCTCCACTGGCGGTTGTATTTGTATTATAATAGGATTGAGCGTGACTGCGGGTTTCTTAGGATTGTCACCCTCTTTTATAAGCCCAATCGATCCCTCGGGATCCCATTCCTCATCGGCCTCTATCACATTGACACCTTCACCTCTATGATCTGGGAGGGGGTTGTTGCGGACGTTGGGTGTAGCTTCTTTGGCCTGAATGACCTTATTATCAATCAAGGTCTAGATCTTATCCTTTAGTGTTCGGCACTCGTCAATGGTGTGCCCTTTCATGCCAGAATGATATGCACATTTCTTGTTTGGTTTGACCCATTGGGATGGATTCTCCACGGTCGCAGCAGGGATAGGAGTGACATAACCAGCAACCTTTAGCCTTTCATACAGCTGGTCAATGGGTTCGGCAATGGCAGTATATTGTCTAGGTGGTCTGCGGTCAAAGTTAGCTGAGGTCTTGGGTATTTTGGGCAGGTTGGAGGTGACTGAAAATGAGAGGGTTGGGAATTATATGTGTGATAAGCAATATCTGGGAGGTGATGGTTGATATGTGGGTGGAGGTGCTTGGTATGTAAGTGGTAACGTTTGATATACAATTGGAGTTTTGGGTCCTTGGGCGGCCATTACTGTTCCTGCATCTTTCTTCTTCGATATACCCCCTGACTGCAATGCTTTGTTTGTGGCCTGCAATGCTTCAAAGTTTGTCACCATACCGGTTTTAATGCCCTCTTCAATCCTTTCTCCGAGTTTGATGATATTAGAGAACTTGTTGTTTTCAATAACCATCAATCTTTCATAGTACTGCGGATCCTGTGCTCTAACGAAGAACTTGTTCATCTTTTCTTCATCCAATGTTGGCTTGACTTTGGCTGCTTCTAACCTCCAAGGAGTGGCATACTCGCAGAAGGTCTCAGTGGGCTTCTTCTTTAAGTTCTGAATGTAGAAGACATCCGGCGCATTCTCTGTGTTAAACCTGAATTTGTCCATGAAGTCAGACGCCATGCTCACCAAGTTGGCCTACTTCTTGGGATCCTAGCTGATGTACCAGGATAAAGCATCTCCTGTAAGACTCCTCATGAAAAGCTTCATTCGGATCCTTTCATTCTTTCCGACCCCTGCAAGTTTGTCGCAATAAGTCCTCAGGTGAACCCTGGGATCACCTATTCCGTCAAACATTTAGAACTTGGGGGGTTTGTAATTCTTTGGAAGTTCTACGTCAGGCTGTATGCATAGGTCTTCATAGTTTAGACCTTCTATCCCTTTTCTCCCTTCGACGCCTTGAACCCAACTCGTCAACTTCTTGAGCTCTTCAGCCAGGTTCTTAATGAGCAAGTCCTTCTCAGTGGATTATGGTATATAGGATGCGGGCTGAGTGGAGTGAGGTAGGGTTTCCACGTATATAGGGTTGTTTTGATTACCGGGAATTTGGGTATAATGGTGATCATTGGTGGAATTCTGGGGTTCAAGAATGACTAACGAGGTGTTTTGTGGAGTGTGGTAGGTGTTTTGCTGGTACTGTGGTAGGATAGTTTGATTTTGTGGTGGGGTTGTATAATGGTGAGGTGCAGGAGGATTCCGTGGGAATTTGTTGGGTGTGTTTTGCGGTGTGCGGGGTTCTGAGTGTTTGAATGGTTGACATCTGGGATATTGAGTATGAGAGATAGATTTTCTAAGCTCCGGACCTGCTCGAGCTCACACTGGAGTTCTAGTATTTTCTGCTCAAGTCGTGATACCACATCATTTGGGGCCTGAGTACCTCGACAATCAGAAGCTTCTACATGTTCAACATGTATGTTGTTGTCTTTTCTGGTGCCGTTCAAATCATCCATCTTTGCTTTCCCTTTGCCTTTTAGTGGACTAGGAGGAGGAGAAGGTGGAGGGTCCCTAGATCTAGTATGATAAGCTGATGATGCCAGTATGCACGAACCAACCTTTGGGGAATGGTAATAATCAAAAGAAAGAAAGAAAAACAAAAGGTAGCCAAGTCAGTAAGAGTTCTAAAAAGAGTATTTGCGGTATTTAAACACATATTGCAGAATGTAAATTTGCGTCTTATTTTGGGAGCCTCATTGTGCCCGAGGTAGGCCTAGCGACAAATTGTTTTGGATAATTTAGATGCCAATAATTGCCTCATTTAATTAATATAAAAATAGATGAATCCAACACGACACTAAAATAATAAAAGATAGGTCACTACTGGCATTTGGCCTTATTACATTTAGGAATGACAGGTAAATCTAATCTACTTGGTCCCACAAGGACCTTCCCCAGGCTTGATCTTTCTGGCTCCATCAATCAAGTCCCCTAGTTCACGTATCCCAACGACAGGTATACTCTTGCCAAATGTCCTCCCTCGCTTCCTTCAGCATTCTGGCAGTCAGCGACCCTCTTTCTTGTCTTTACTTATAGCTCCATCAATACCTGTTCCAGATATTCTACCCTTTCATTGGAGGTGATAGCCATTTCCCTCCATTCCCTGATTAGTCTCTTGTCTATCTCGTGTATCTCCGGATGTTCGGCCTTGGAGTCATGAATCCTTTTACGCAACTTGTTGTACTTTACTTGGGTTTCTGCATCTTCGTCTATGACCCTGTTTCCCCGACCGATTCCTGGCTCAACTTTCCCAGCTATGTTATCCTCCAACCATGTCGGGTAAAAGGGTGCATGTCCCACGTGATACCTGTCTGGCTCGATGGTGTATTTTTCGACAATAATCTTTGAGTGACACATATGCTGAGCTTGACACTTGTAAGGGATGTCATTATCCTGAAAATATGCCCGGAAATGACTTATCTTTGCGACCCGTGGTATGATCTGCTTCCTGCCTGCCTGTCTCATAACCTGATGAGAACATAAGGGTATATTCCCCTTAACCCGATCAACACCAAGTGAGGAGCGTCCCTTGACCTGATGATGAATTCGTTAATAGGGAACCATTCAAAAATCCACTGAACCTGATTCTCAGTCATATTGTTGAAGAACTCCGCCCATTCCTTAGCACTCTCTGGTTGAGAAAACCTGTCCGTAATATAAGTCATCTGTTTAGGGTGATGGAAGTCAATATGGTCATTCCATGCCCTTCGTGGAAACTCCTGGCGATATTGACCCTTTTGGAGATGCTTCATTAACCCCAACTGCAGTAGCAAATTGCAACCCTAGAAATTCTTGGACCCTTTCTGGCAGTGGTCCAAGGCCCAGTAGATATCAGCTATAATCATAGGGACTATGGTGTATGTCTGTCCCTCGATTCCTTCCATTAGAGTCTTGGTGACCATAGCCAATCTAGTGTGTATTCTTTCCCTTTTTCATTGGGAACACTATCATACCCAAGTAGCAAACAATGAACACGAAAACTCTGTGATGAATATGTCCCAAGGAAGTAATGGAAAAATCATCATGGAAAATACGGTAGGAATTGCTATGACCGTATCTCTCATACAAGTAGTCAAATGGTATATAAGATTTATTTAAGCACTCCAAATCGGCGTTCTTTTTCAGACCCATCATTTTTAGAAATCCCCTACCAGTGCGATTTTGGGGTACCAATAACCCAGGGTTGTCCCAAGGCAGCCCAGCAAATCCCCCGATTTCTTCTAGGAGTGGGGACATTTCTATATCCCCGAAGCGAAACACTGATTTTTCACGATCCCAGAACATAGTTGCAACTTCTATCAATATGTTATTTGGCTAGATGTCTAACAGAGAAGGCAAATTTCTGAGGACCTTCTTCAAATGTTTTTTGTCACTTGAGGAAAGATCTTCCCACCAGTCTATGACAGTGGTGGTATATGTTGGACCATGCCGAACCTGGGGACCTCGTGCCTCATTTTCTGCAAAACAAATAAAGTTAGGACCTTTCTCCCTCCAGATTTGACTATTTATATATCAATGATTAGCATATTGGCATTTAGTTCTCCAAAATTAATGCACAAAACGTGGTTGCGTCCGTTGGGATTATGGAAACCCCGGTAGATTTTTGGATAAGTGTTATCTTAAAGGGTTATTATGTGGACAACATACTAACCCGGCTAGGTTTGACCATGATGCATATACAGTTATAATCAGAATAAGGTTTCTATGGGGGTCTATACTGGTACCCTCAAGCGGACAACTTGAGGGGGAAAGGCACGAAACCATCGATTTCACCGCTGATCGACTAGTTTTACCGCAAATAAGCCTTTCTGAATTTGAATGGTGATATATAGGAAGAGCGCAACCACTCATCAAGCGTTGCTAAAAGATTGATTACGCACGAATGGAATATGATGTTGAGCATGATTTATGCAGCAGTAAATAATATGTTGTCACCTATTTGCACGTTAGGAAAATAATAAATGCGGTATTTAATAATTGAAAGACGTTTAAGAAAGGAAAACAAAGAAATAAGTCAGTTTTTGCAGTAAAGGAAATCATAAATGCTCAAAATGGAAAATTAAATTCACATAAGGGGAAAGGGAAAGGGTGCACACACATTAGCAAAATAAGCATTCTTAAGACTAATTTACAAAAAGCAAGTTTATTATGGTAAAAGCCTAAAATCCCCAGCAGAGCCGCCATGTTGTCGCGCCCCCTTTTTTTTCCTCGCAGAATTGGGGTTTCGACATTTTGGGACAACTCCCTTACTTTTGGGACGGGGGTATGGAAAGTGAAGAGTCTCTACCTAACGGATTTATGGTGCGTTAGGGCACCTAATGCAAGTAATTCATGAAACTAGTCTACGTTACCAGAGATTGCGTAATGGCTTGAAATTACCTTGAGGGAAAGGTGTTAGGCACCCCTCGAGGTCCACAATGGTGGATCCCAGCCAAACTTACTTAGTAAATTAGTCATTTAACAGATAAGTAGTCTAAGCACACATATGTAAGTAAGATAAAAGGATTTTAAAAGGTAAACAGTCTGAGCACACATATGTAAATAAGATAGGGGAGTTCTAAGTTATTAGCCTATAGGATCACATCCGTACAATACCCGGTAATCCTTCCTCAACTAGAGGGGTTACACGTGATATTAGCGCACAGGTCATCATATCACTTTAACCCGATTACCCTCCCCTTAGCGTTTGTATAAGCAATTTTAATTAAACGAACTCTAAGAGTGCATTACTCGCCCCTTCCTTGTGGTCTCGGAGGTGTGTAGGACCTCTATTTTTAGGCAGTTCTAGACTCTCCTAAAGTGTATAAAAAGGAAAATATAAACTATAACAAAGAAACAAACATGACTGTCAAGTAAGACAACAACTAAGGGCCCATGTTTACCTCCAAAAATAAACAGGCAATTAGCACGTCTCAAACATCAAGATTTCAGATGTTTCAGAAAAGATCCTAGAACATGATATCTAAGTGAGTATGACAAATAGAGAATGTGCATCATTATGTTAAGGCGAAGCGGTAAAGACCTAATCAGTTTGCCCGCTGAAATTTAGAACCTGTTGAATCTGGGCAGTCACAAATAAACCAACATAGTCTTACAAATGTGTAAGGCCTTAATTACCTACAAGCTTGCCTAGGTGTGGTTCAGGGATATCTTATAACATGTTGTCTAAAATGCATACAGAATTCTGGAAATTGACTAAAGGAAAACAAACTATTTGAGTTTTAATACATCCTATAAACATGCTTGTCTAGGTGCTGAAATTGCTTTTAAACATTCGTATAGACAGGACGGTTATTGACATAGGCGATGTAGACATGATGTAAAGCAAATACAAACATAGTCAAGCAGGATTTCTAATGCACACCAAGGATGGACATTTTTATTAAGCAGAATTGCAATGGTAACTTAATAATAGGATTTCTAGGTGATCGTGATTATGCAGAAGAGGAATTCCATAACAAATAAAGTAATGAGCCTATAACTTTGCCTAGTATGCCAGGTGATCTAAAAGCATGGTAAACATGATATAAACCTAAGCATGATTGCTAATGCGAATAACATAATATGAGCCTAAAGCATGATTTCTAATGCAAGTGAACACAACATAGACCTAAAGGCAGAGTTTCTAATGCAAGCAAACACAATATAAAGCTAAAGCATGATTTCTACCTAATCTCCCTACAAAAGTCCATATACGAATCCTTCCCCTTTACTAATTTCCCCAATATCTGTTTACAAAGGTATTACAGACCATAAATAAATTAATTACATAATAAATATAAGATATGCTATTGGGAGCCTGAGATAGGCCCAAAGTGAATTTGGAAATACCAGGCCTTCAAAACAGTCCAGGATGCCAAAGTCTCATAGCCAATAGGGTGTCCTGATGTGTCAAAGTTCCCTAAGGACCTCAGGGATCCCGGGCAATGCTCACACCAAGATCCTTTGAATTTGGAAGTGATTATGTGCAGTGTGGAAAAGGTCAGCCCCAGTGTGCCAGAGTTCAGAGGAATGTCATGGATTACTAGGCAGTATATACACTGGAGGGGCAGAACTTAAGTAATGTAAGAGCAGGAGTGAGAGTGCTTGACATAGTTGGAATAACTTATGGGCAGCGATAGAGGAGTAAAACATTTAGGAGTAAAAAATACTTAAGAATGGACACATTTGGGGAAAACATATTAAGAGTAAAAAAAGACATGTTGAAAAACCTTTTGAAGGAAAGAAGGTTCTGCAAACAACAACATGGTCACAAAAGCATCACATTGCCCAGATTCAACTTCAGTTTGTCAACTAGTTCTAGGTGTACAAATAGTTACAAAAAAAGGAGCAAGGTTCGGGGACACAGAAACCAGAAACACACAAGAACAAGATAAGAGTGAGAGCATACTGAGTAAAAAATACATGGAATAGGCAAGGGTTTCTACAACAACCAAATTCACAATAACATACTGACCTAGAGTCTAGGCAAGAACAACATAGGTCTAACGGCCAGGCTTAATGCTAAAGTAGTCATGTTAACTAACAGCAATAGACAGTAAAACATAGAACCTAAGTGTAGGAATGGTCATGCTAAAGACAGGGGTCTAACTACACAGAATTAGTCATGCCAATTGAATTCAATTAGATAGGAGTCTGAGACATAAAAGTAAGCATGTTGGTTGAAGGAAGTAAACAGAAAAGATGGGAGTACTTGAACTAAAGTAAACATGGTGATTAAAGCAATAACCAAGAAAGGGTGAACTTAAACATACCGATCAAACAGTAAACAAGAAAGAATATAGCATTAGGTACATATGCGGTTAGTCTAATGCAGAAAGACATGGATATTAACATGAATAGATCCCCAGAGAATCATATAGATTTAAACTTCATAGTAGAATGCATGGCATTAGAAGCAAGAACATGCTAGTTAAGGAATCAAAGACAGAAGGTGAAGTAGGCAGGATTTGACAGTCTAGCCTTGGTTTTCAGCCGCCTAAACGAGCAATGAATACAAGTAGCAGAAAGAGAGATGAGAGAAAGTTTGTGTGTGTGTGTTTGAACTATTTTCCGTGTTGAGAGGAAAAACAAGAGTGTATATATAGCAATTTAAGAGTAGAACAAATAAGGTAAAGGAATCAACATTCAGTCAATTAAGAAAATCATAGAGTCACAGAATCCAATCACATAAGGGTTTGGAATAGACCTCCCTTAATTAGGGGTAATTGATTAAACAGTAATAACAGGGGAGTTTAATTCAGGCAAGAATCCCAATCATACCAAATAAAGGATCAGTACAATCACAAAATTATACGGGCAATCGGTTAAGGCATAGACGACCAATTAAATTCATAAACAAGGAAACAAACAAGATTTATGCATATGAATCTCTAACGGAGTAAAGCAATCAGCAAAACTTTCAAAATAACACTGATTTACGAAAAAATTACTCAACTTCCATAAATAGAATTTAGACTAAGTAAAACCTCACAGAAACATAGAACTTAGCTGGAAAGAGCAGGTTCGAACCCTAACAGAGGTTAATTAGGGAAAAACCACAAAAATACTGGATTTAACAAGGAACAATGTTTAAGTCCAAAAACTAGAGCAAAGTAATACGACTGGTAACATAGAAAGTACCCAAAATCGAAGCAAAGGTTGGAAAAATCAGTGTATCACACAAAATCAACTAAGTTTTAAGTATTTTTGCACAAATCAGTCACGAAGAAGAAAGAACAATTAATCAAACACTTAGGAGTCAGAAAAACCTTTGAAAAACAACTTGGGATGAACCCTCGTTTAGGAAGAGTTGGAATAATCAGTTAAACCAAAACTTTTCAAAGGAAAACATGTAATAATGCTCGATTCATCTCAGATCTATACAGATCTGCGAAGGATTGATAGTATCAGACTAGGGTTTTCAGAAAAGTAGTGGAGATGAGAGAATAGGTCAAGAGACCATAGATTCGTAACAAAACAAAAGGAAATTCTTACTCACAGTCGAAAATAGTCTGAGAAAGGCTAATAAGCAAAGTTTCAAACCAGAACCGGTTGGGTTCCTTGAAATCTTCTCAAGATCTAAGAAGTCAAAGAGCCATGGTACGTAGAAGGCCAGGACTGGCCGGAGAGGGTATAGGAGAATCCCAGAGATGAGATATACGTCGATGATGGCGTTTAGAACTAGGGTTAGGTCGAGAGAGTTGAGAGAATAGGGAGATGATGACAACGGGTGAGGGAGAGAATGAGAGGGTTTGGGGGGGTTAGGTCTAGGTTTAATTATGGATTGTATAAGGACCGTTGATCTGGATGATCAACGGTGGGGGTATTGGGTCGGGCAGGAGTGTATTTGGGCTTAAGGATTTGGGCTAATTTTAAAAGGGGTTTTGGGCAGGTTTGAAGGGTTTAGTCTGAAAGCAAAAGGGGTCATTTATTAAATACCCAAGTTTTTGAGCAAAAGTAATTAACAAATTATAAAAAAATAATTTTCATGCATAGAAACATTTTAAAATAACTATTCAATATTCCAAAAATACAATGAGCCATTTTCTGGTAAAATAACACAATAATGTATACATGGGCTGTAATTGCAAAGCTATTGCAATTGTAACCAAAAGGTGTAAATTTGGCCATTTGTGAAATAATTTGAACTTAATATGACTATAAATAGCAGAATTAAATCATGAGATGATATAAAGTCGTTTGTGATACAATTTTGTAATTATTTATATAGATAAAGTACTGGATAAATTAAAAATATAGAAATTATGGAAAAATATCAATTGATGCTAATACATTGTTTTGAAAAGATATATGCATTTTGAAAATAATATAGAAAAAAATTGGGTATCAACAATATTTACCACATTGTTGGATCCCTTTCTTCCCTGTTTCATCTCAACTGGTGAGTTATTAGACCCTCTGCCATTTCATTATGATTATTTGCTCAATGTGCTATTTCAACTAGACTATGTTATCCTAAATGCTATTACTTGTAGTTTGAGACATGTTTGAACCTATTTTGAGTTGATTAATGAAATTCTGCTTAAACTCTAGGTTACTGATGACTATCTTTTTAAGTTGAGTTTGTTATGAACCTGTTTATAAACATGCTCTCATACCTTTTCCTGTGGACTGGTCAACCATGTATAGATGTGTGCATTAACAGATTTATAAGTCTGTTTGTTGAACCTGTTATAATGTGGCCTGTTTGATTTTGTTCTTATTATATTGTGACACCTCTAGTAACTGCCTCAATCAGTTTTTAACATGTCCTGACCTATTGCTAATTAATATGATTCATTCCCATGACACTAGTTCCTGTACTTAGTCTAATCTGGACTCCCTGTTATCATTATGAATCTGCTTATGAACTTGCCTTGTTAGCATGTGATTGAGTCTAATTCCTAAAACTTGACTAAGTTTGCTTAAGTTAAAGCATGTATTATATTTGTTTGTATATATGTGTTATGTCCCTTTAGTGAAATTCTTTGACTCCCTCATATTTATTTATTATCTGCCCTTTTTGAATCCCCATTCTTAGCCGGATGAAAGCCAAGGCTATTTAGGTTCTGTCCTCTTACCTCCCTAGTACGAGCACCGCTCAGGGTCCATGTGAGACCCTTGTGAACTCTGACACACTAGGATCTGGTCCCTAGTCTTTCCTTGAACTGTTTCTGATCAATTTCTCCCGTGTGAGCACTGCCCTGGGTTCTTGAAGCCCTTGGGAAATCTCACACACTAGGGATTTGGTTTCTTTATGCTCAGCCTTAAGATATGGGTGAATCACTCAACAACTTGTTATGTTGTATCTATGAACAATGGACTTTGGAGCTATTGTGAGTTGAAGGCCTGGCTGTACAGGTGTATTTGGGCTTGTTGTAGGCTCCCTATAGTTATACTTACTTTGTAATTTATTACATTAAATTTTGGTCTGTAATAATTATTTGTAACAACAATTCTGGGGTGTTAGTGAAATTGGGAAGGGGTTCTTATTTTACATTTTCAATAAAGTTGGGTAGAAATCCTGTCTATAGGTTTGATACTGTGTTGTTGAATGTTGTATGTTAGAAATCATGCCCATAGGTGCCTTATTATGTTTAGTCATTATGTGCTAGTAGCCATGTTCATAGGCTCATTGTTTGGTTCAATTATTTTCTGTTATAGACCACATTTATAGGAAATGGTGTGGTCTAATATATGTGAAAATGCCTGCTTACATACTGCTCTGTTCAAATTATAGAAATCATGCCTATAGGATCTAAAACTGGATCAAATTGTAGAAAGCACGTTTACATGCCTGAATCCGTTTAATTATAATTTCTGCCCGGTTATTCATGAGTTTCCAAATACTGTGCTGTTACTCTCACTAGAAAACATGCCTATAGGATTAAAACAAATAATTCTGGATCTGTTTCTGTGACTTGCCACTATTTACTATTGCATAAAACACCTAGATTCGATGCTAGTAGGCTTAATCAAATTATGCTAAAATCAGTAGGCAAACTTATGTAGGTTCTACTAATCGCATTAAGAAACTGATTTTGTACATGACTGTCTGCTCGTTCATTCAATATCACATAGATATCCTGCCTATACGATCCTGCATTTAATAAAATCTGTCAATGTTAACCAGTTTGGCGTGCATTTGATATCTAAATGCGGAGGCTAACTTGGGCCCATACTTTTCTCTATTTGAAAGTCCTAACTGTTTTTGTCAGTCGCTTAGTATTTTTCTTTTGAGCAACCTAAGTTAAGGTCTAGAACTACCCTGAAATAGAGGTCCAAATGCCTCCTGGACCATAGGCATGGGACGGGCAGTGCACGCATATGGTACGACTTAGAATTAAATAGAGTGCTTTAGGTAAACAACTTAAAGATAGTAATCGGGTAGCAGGAGAAGATAGTCTGTGCTCGCTGAATAATATGAGTAACACTCCGTCTTCAGGGAGTTAAGAAATATTATTTATGTTGCACGGGGTTATCCTTTAGGCTAAAAAACATAGGACCACCCATTTCTGTTTAAATAAATCATTTGTTTCATTTGTCCAAATTGTTTCCTTCCTCTTAGACTAATTCACATAATTCAAGTTCGGTCGGGACCCACCGTTGTGGACCTCGAGGAGTTCCTAACACCTTCTCCTCGAGGTAATTTGAGCCCTTACTCGATCTTTGGTGGCGCAAACTAGTAAACCCGAGTCATTTACAAATAGGGCCCTAACGCAACCTAATCCGTTAGGTGGCGACTCTTATCTTTTAACACCCCACCCCTCCATTTAAAAGAGTTGTCACATGTCGAAACTCGATTTTGCGAGAAAAGGGGGCGCGACCAGAATCATTGGGTAACGATCATATTTCATTAATCTATTGTTGTATTCTTCATCTAATTAAGGAATTTGAGTGAGGAAGTTGGGAAAATGGGGCAAAAGTTCCCCAACCAAAAATTTGAGACTTGAGTGGGATATAGGCGTCAAATTTGGATGATTTTTGTGTGAGTGAACTCATGAGTGAATGTGTGTTCTTGTTTGGTAATTTTTACTCGATTCCGAGACGTGGACCCAGGGAGGCTTTTGAGTAATTTTTCCAATTTCTTGCTTTAACTTTGATTCCGTTAGTTAGATTAGTTTCTTGTAGTCGTATTTATGTTATGTAATTGGTTTTGATTATATTTGGGCCATTCGGAGTCAGATACTCGTGGCAAGAGCGTAATTTCAAATTGATTTGAGTTTGGTGCAAGGTAAGTGGCTTGCCTAACCTTGTGTGGGGGAACTCCCCTTAGGACTGGTACTATTATTGTTATATGAGCGCCGTGTACGTGAGGTGACGAGTACGTACACGGGCTGTTTGTTGAAAACCCCGATTTTCATTAAAACACAACCTGTTTTTCCTTTTATTTGACTTATTAGCTTGTGTAGCATACTGTTAGACTAAGAAAGCATGCCTACTTGCCTTAACTGATTACTTGAACTACGTGTAGCATGTTTAGTGGTTTTACCTACCTTCCTTAACTTGTACTTAGGATAAATTGCAAGACTCTGTGCCATGATTGTTTAATCTTGTTGTTTGGCTGTATATTTACTTTGGGACTACATAATATTATTCCGGGAGATCCCTATGAACTGCATATTTACTTCGAGACTACGGAACGATATTCCAGGAGATCCCATGTACATCATAGTTACTTTGGGACTACAGAACGATATTCAGGGAGATCCCCTGTATTGTATATTTACTTTGGGACTACGGAACGATATTTTGGGAGATCCTCTATCTTGCATATTTACTTTGGGACTACTAAACGGCATTCCGGGAGATCCCTCTGCACATTTATGTTTGGAACTACGAGATGGTATCTCGTCCCCTGTTGAACAGTTGTGTTCTAAGCTGTTCAGTTGCTATGATTCTTTCCTTGTGACAATTCAGTCTTTATTACTGTGATATTTCTGCTTTTTTGCTTTAGTATGTATATTTTTTCGGTAGAGCCCTGACCTGACCTTGTCATTACTCGACTGAGGTTAGGCTTGGCACTTACTGGGTACCATTGTGGTGTACTCATGCCCTTCCTGCACATATTTTTTCATGTGCAGATCCAGGTACCTCTCGTCCGCCTCATTATTAGTGCAGCCGCAACAGCCTATCGGAGACTTCAAGGTATATCTGCACGCGGCTGCAGATCCTAGGAGTCCCTCTCTATCCTTTATATTGTTTTCTTTCCTTACCTCTTTAGACTATGTATAGGAGACAATTAGACAGATTTTCATAGAGCTTGTGACTCGTGATTCCGGATTTTGGGAAGTATTGTGTATATTCGCGTATTGGTTTTACTTGTATATGTCGAGCGGCAGTCTACCATTATATAGTATCTATTGAAGCTTAGTTGTTCCATTATTTCTTTATTTTTGTTATTTCAATGTTAGTAGGCTTACCTAGTCGTATCGACTAGGTGTCGTCACGCCGTCTTACAGAGGGGGAAAATGGGTCGTGACAATAGCCGTTCATAATCAATTACAGCACCGACAATTAACTTCATCTCAGTTTAAGCCTTTCAATCCTTCGCAATACTGATAACAATGTAGGGAAAATGAAAAACCTCGTAATTATTCATCTGAATCATCGAGTCACATTTTTAACGCCACTTGGGCACATACCTTGTTAGCTAAGACATAATAAACACAACACAAATATGGTTAAATATGCACGAAGAATACATAAAAGAAATATCAAATAAGCCTAACAGGCACAACTCCCTACCTGTATTATATGAAAATCAATTTCACAGGGGAGAATTTAACACATGAATTTTCACCACAAGGATGTCATCCTGAAATAACTTCCACCGTGATACTTAGCCCGGTTGAAACATATCAAATCATATCAAAACGCAAGGATCTCATCCTCATCTCTACATCACAAGTATTATGCACATCGTGCCAACTAAAACCTTCCATTTCTTTTTCTTCTTTTAATAAATTCCGTTAAACAATTTACAACACAAAATAAACCCCCATACCGGTAGGGCATCTAATTCACAAATTGCAATCAAACTATCCCGAATTTATATCAAAATCCATTATAGTGATTAACAAAAAGTCACATTTGGCCTCATAGACCTCAATAGTTTACAAAACAAAATGATAGACACATGCTAACACCATCGAATCTCCCAATAGGGATAAACACATGAGTGGTGTACAAATTCACAAACTCACCATATATGGAGAATGATAGGAGGTCTCACCTCGATAATCGATTTGAATCAAGAATAAGAATAGTGCTCCTCTGTTACGAATCAAATCATACCTATAACGACACCATCTGGTGTATCGTCCTCAGTCATACCATAGAAATTATATCAACGGGCCGGGCCTCCCCCTCTAGGACGCCCTATACCCACATGCCCTCCACCCTTAAATAGATATGTAGGTGGAGTAGTAACTGAAATGAGACCTGTAACCTGAGTGCCCTGATGAAATCTGCCTCTCCCAAGTCTGGGACAATCTCTCATGATGTGCCTAGTATCACCACACTCATAACAACCCCTATGTGGTCGTGGCTTCTTGTACTGAGTTTGTGCCGAATAACTGGAATAACCACTATAGGAATCTCGTGTTGGTGGTGCGCTAAAAGAACTTACTGGAGCACCCCGAGTAATCTGATGTGCGGACTGAGTTGGCCGACTGCTCGAGCCTCCGTCATAATGGGTCATAGTTGAAGAGTAAAATCCATTGAACCCTCTAGAGCTTCGAGACCTTTTGGCCTCTTTAGACTCCATTTCCTCACCTCCAACTCGCTCAATCCTCCTCGTAATCTCCACTACTTGCCGAAATGGAGTATTAGTCTACAAATCTCGAGCCATGCATATTTTAAGATCATAATCGAGCCCCTCAATGAATCAACAGACTCGATCTTTAACAGTAGGAACCAAAGTAGATGCATGATGAGCTAACTCACTAAAACTGATGGCATACTCTTACATCGTCATGGTGTCCTGACATAATCGTTCAAACTATGTGCGCGACGCATCTTAGAGAGTCTGGGGAATAAACTCTTTCAAAAACATCTCTGAAAATTGATCCCAAGTAGGCGGTGCGACATCGACTAGTCTGCCCTCCTCATAGGCCTGCCACCACTGATACGCTGCTCCTGACAGCTAAAATGTAGTAAAAGCAACTCTGCTCACTTCTATAATGCCCATGGTGTGGAGAATACAATGACATCTTTCTTGAAATCCTTGAGCATCCTCGGCAGTTGTGCCACTGAAAGTAGGTGAACTATACCTCTTAAACGTCTCAAGTCTCTTTTGTTCCTTTTCTAATACCACTGGCCTGAAATTAGGCTGAACTATAATAACAGGTTGTGCCAGCACCACACCTGGAACCTGACCAATGTGAACCCGCTGATATGAAGTACGGGCGATGGGACTCTAAGCTCCTCCCTCAATCTACAAATTAGTCGGTGCAAGGGAGATGAATCCCGCCTGAGCTAATGTATCAAACATGCTTAGGAGCTGTGCTAAATTCTCCTGGAGTCCGGGGGTAACAACAGGCGCCTCCGGTGCCTGTCCCCTAACTAGAGCTACTAGCGTCTCCTCAACTGCTGCTCTGATAGGTGCTCTAGCTGTGACACGTTCCCTTCCTCGACCTCTACCTCGACCCCGACCTCTCGCAGCTCTACCAAGGGGCGCAGTTGTCTGTCCAACTGACTCGGTAGTGCGTGTCCACACCATCTGTGAGAGACCAATGATACAAAGGCTCAAACTTCGAAATCAATAAATTTCACACGACGAGAATGAACGAAGTGAAATTTTCCTAATAATTTGTAGCCTCTCGAAGATAAGTATAGACGTCTCCGTACCGATCAGCAAGACTCTACTAAACTCGTTCGAGACTCATAGAATCTATGAACCTAGAGCTCTGATATCAACTTGTCACGACCCAAAATCCCACCGCGGGCGTCGTGATGGAACTTAGTCTCTAAGATTAGGTAAGCCGATTAAAATTAAAATTCAATCCATTTTTATTGAACAAATAATTTAATACAAATGTTTCAACCAACATCGAAAATAATTATAACAACCTCCCAAGACTGGTAATACAAAGTCACGAACTCTAATTGAATACATGCAATGATATCAAGGATCGAACATATAATATTGGTTGAATAAGAGTTGACAGTAAAAAAAAATGGAAAGACTCCAAGGGACTGCGGCGACCAAACAACTCTACCTTGAATCCTTGCGATCACACTCTAACTCTGTCCGAATCTGATATCTCCAATACTTGGCTCTGCACAAAAATGTACAGAAGTGTAGTATGAGTACACCACAATCGGTACACAGTAAGTATTAAGACTAACCTCGGTGGAGTACTAACAAGGTACAGTAAAGACACTCACTAGTTAAATAACCTGTGCAATATAACAGTATACCATAGTACTGGAAATCAACTAGCAATGCTAGCAACAATAGTCAACCAGGGATATGAACAACAAGGCAACAAGAATACCATAAATATTGCTCAAATGAATAAGGAACACAAGTACAACCAATTAATCAAGTCCTTCAAATATACGTCTTCCAAATGTAAGTCCTTCAAATAAATCATTCAAACATAAGTTTTTTTTCAAATAAAAATCCTTCGAATATAAACCTTTCGATAAAAATCTTTCGAATGTAAATAAATAAAATCTTTCGAATATAATATTTTCAAATAATATCTTTCGAGTATAATTATCTCTAATAAAATCTTTTGAATATAAATCTTTCAAATAAAAGTCACCCTGTGACACCTCATTTCGTAATCATAAAACATGGGTCTCAAGCCACTTTCACATTTCCACGGCACCTTGTGCCCATATTTATATCATAACTGCACGGACAACTTACGTGCTAATAATAAATTATTATTTTCTCACGGCACCTCGTTCCTACATCTCATATCACCACTACACGGATAGTTCACGTGCCAATAACATAATCCGTCCAACAATAGTCACAAGCTCCCAATTTCAACATGTATCACACTATTATCAAGTTTACCGGAGCAACAAGACAAGTTGCACAAGATATAAAAATAAACACAAGGAGAATCACAACATTACACAAAAATTAACAACACAATAATCCTACATCACCACATAAAAATATCGACATAATAATCCCACATCATCACATATCATCCCTGACAATAGCCACACTTATATCTCATATAGCCACCTGTATCACTCCATATATTAGCCACCCTTATCCCTTTGCACTGGCAATATCAATAGTCACCTTTATCGCTCCTATATACACCCTTATCACTCCTGCAGTCGCCCTTATCTCTCCTATAATAGCCTCCCTAATCTCTTTGTATAATAGCCTCCCTATCTCTCCTAACAGACAATACCCCCAACACTAATAACAACAGTGAAATGCCACCCTATTTTTGCATATTATCATAGTGGGATGCCACCCTTATGTCCTCATAATAATAACTCAAATCGCACAACAATTTACACGAAATATTAACACGACAACACAACACAATAAATTCATATCACAAATTGCCCATAGGCCACAACCATTTCCAAAGGTACAACGAAATCAAATAATTTCACAGCAAATAGCCCATGGCTCCACACAACGTATATAAAATCTCACAATAACATCAAGGATGGAAAAGTAACTCAACATAGGACAACGCCTTCTTTAATCTAAATTTTAGATAAATAAATTAATGTATATTTTTAAAGTTATTTAATTAATTATTCATAGATTAATTATCCATAATGAAATTATCTCAAGGAAATGTCAACTCGACAAAAACAAGGGATTAACATAAAAATCAAAGTGGAAATCACACCAAATTATCATATAAAAACAAATTCGACAAACAAAAAATGAGGCATGACAAATAAAGGATTCAATAATTGTCAACAATTTCCAATTGAATACATAAAACTGCCTAAGCCTTTAAACCAGTAAAATTTGCATATATAAGACCGAGTACGTATTTGTCACCTCGCGTACACGTCTTGCACATTTCACAAAATGGCACATACGACTCAATGCGTAAGGGGTATTTCTCTTACTCAAGGTTAGGCATGATACTTACCTTTTTGATTCGAGAATAGCCTTCTTGCGTGAAATAACCTCTGGACGGCTCAAATCTAGCCAAATTAATTACATAACTTAATTAAAATTCATCGAAAATAATTCCGGATAATAAGACGCCGACTAAAAATTTTATCCTAAACAGTCAACCCGAAAGTCAATGTAGCCCGCCTCTCGGAACCCGATAAATTTTTTACGAAATTCGAACACGCATTCCGATATGAGTTCAACCATACCAATTTTATCAAATTCCGATAACAAATCGACCTCCAAATCCTCAATTTAAGGTATATAAATTTCTACCATTTTCAATCCAATTCACTAATTTCATGATAAAAACAACAATAAATTCATGTATTTTTAATCAAAATCGAGTTAGGAATTTCTTACCCCAACATTTTCCCTAAAAAAGTCTCGAAAAATTGCCTCACCCAAGCTTTCTTGGTCCAAAAATGGAAGAATGAGACGAAGTCTCATTTTTTGATTTTATTCTGCTGCCCAAGGGTTTGTTCTTCGCGTTCGCGACCCTTCCCTTGCGTTCGTGATGAAAAAATTCCTCAACACCCAGTTCTAAGCTCTTCCCAGATAGCCTCTAATATAATGATTATAATTTTATATACAAAAGTCCAAATGACAGATTGTTTGACTTTCTGAAAACTAGACATCAAGGGCGACGATTTTCATTTTTTGATCGTCTCCAAATTCCTTATAGATGGCAAGATATAAGCTTCCAAAGTCGGACAACGGACAATATGAATTCCTTCTTTGCGAACGCGAGAGTCTCTTACCGAGCGCGAAGAACAAAATCCCAGAAGCCAAATCCTTCTTCACGAACGCGAAGAACAAAACCAGACATCAGAAAACCAGCATCCAAAGTAGCCTAAAATGATCCGATAACACCCAAAACACACTCGAGGCCCCAGGACCCCAAACAAATATACCAACAAGTCCTAAAACACAATACGAACTTAGTCGAAGCCTCAAATCATATCAAACAACAAAAAAACTACGAATCGCACCTCGAATCGAACTTATGAGTTTATGAAATTTTCAAATTCTATAACTTGTGCTGAAACATATCAAATCAATCCGGAATGACCCCAAAATTTGCACATGAGTCATAATGACATAACGAAACTATTCAAATTTTCGGAATCGAAATCCAAGCCCGATATCAACCAAGTCCACTAGTGGTCAAACTTATGAATATTTCAAGACTTCAACTTTCCAATTTTCGCCGAAATACTTCAAATTATTCTACGGACTTCTAAATCCAAATTCGGACATACATCTAAGTCCGAAATCACCATATGAAGCTATTGGAATCATCGAAATGTCATTCCTGAGTCGTTTGCTCAAAAGTCAAACTCCAATCAACTCTTTTCGTTTAAGCTTCAAAAATAAGAATTGTTCTTTCAATTTAATCCCGAATCATCCGAAAACCAAAGTCGACCACACACGCAAGTCATAATACACATCACAAAGCTACTCGGGACCTTAAGTCAATTATTTTTTCATAGGAAAAATAAACAATCTTCAAGAATCCACATATAATTATAATTGCATAAAGATTATTAATGTTCACAAAGTTAAAAGAGAAAAGACATATTCGTTATTTTTTTAGCAAAGCAAAATATTTTCTGAATCATTACTTTTGATATGTGTTTTTAAAAAGAATAGTGCATGTTCTCTTTTTCTTTTTTCCCCCTTCTTTTTATTCTCTCGTTGATCTAGAATAGAAGTCAAATAAAAATTTTGACCCTAAAATAAAATAGTTGATCGAAAAAATAAATTTCGTTAGTTTTGAGGGGCAAATATGAGCTAGTGATCAGCTCTTGATAAGGGCATATTTGAGTCCAAACAGAGGACAATTTTTTTTTAATTATATTTGAGGAGCAAATCCGAACAAATCCCCTAATAATAAGGGCATGTTTGAAATAAATGCAAGATAAAGATAAATTTGCTTTATTTAGAGCCCGTTTGGATGAACTTATTTTAAATGACTTTTAAGTTAAAATAACTTTTAAACCATAAGTTAGGAATTCTAACTTTTGATTTTTGATTTGTTTTTGACGTTTTAGCTTAAAAAACAAGTGCTTAAAAATACTTTTTAACTCGATCCAAACACTACAAAATAATTTAAAGATATTTTAATTTAAAAGCACTAAAAATAAGTCAATCTAAACAGACGTTAGTAGTTAGGGGAATTTTTAGCCCTTTTTCATAGTTAAAAATAAAGAGTAAATTTGGACAATTTTTCCAAAATCTTTTAAACGTCAAATCCATTCAAGGTCAATGACAAATGTGAATGATTTGCTAATAGGAACTAGCAAGCAAGGGTATGAATGACCTTAAATTATAATTTCCGGATAGTAAAGTGGATATTTTGACCCCCAAAAAAAAAAAAAAAAAAAAAAAAAAAAAAAAAAAAAAAAAAAAAAAAAAAAAAAAGGAAAAAGAAAAAAGGACATAGAACTGGTCTACAGCTAAGGGGAATACTCGAATCAGCAGGCGTAAAGCAAGAAAATAACAGAGCTGAACCGGTAGAAACAGTTGAATTTTTCTAACCGGTTCCGCTATTATCGAACTATAAAATCAGAAAATCCAAATTGCTAAATAGAAGTCGAAGAAGATATGATCAGATTCTGAGATTGGAGCCCAAATTTTATTAAGATGAAGAAATTTGAATCCTAATTTACAAGTTTTGAACTGATACTCAGATTGTAATTGGAACCAATTGCTATAAAATTGGGGGAAAAATGAAAGCAGGAAGTGCAGCGAAGCTGATTGTTGATGCATTGCTGCAGAGGTTCCTTCCGCTTGCTAGGCGTCGCATTGAAACTGCTCAAGCTCAGGTAGTCTTTTATATAATTTCCCTATTTTCATGTAAAGTTTCCATTAGTATACTCTGTCAGTTTCAACCTTTATTTTTCAATCAAATACAGTCACACAGAGAATATTGCATTGTGTATTTGTGCATTAACATGATTTTTGATGCTATACTTGTCGCCTGATTGAGATAGTTATTTTGCCATGTGCCTCATCAAATTAGTTGATTAACAATTGCTGTAAGACCAATAATGAAGTCAGGATGATATCATTTGCTGGATGATATCATCTGTATATTTTAGTCTCACCTAGATAAGCTTCAGAGCTTCCTTGGAGAGATGCTTGCTAGTGTTCTAATGCTGCTTTTCATTTGTGTGAATGTGTGATTCTTTTCTGCATTCTGATTCGAAAACAAATTGTGAGATATAGTATTATTTTGTTATTATTTATTTTTACTTGTAGGAGTAAGGTCCGCGTATACACTACCCTCCCCAGACCCCAGTATAGTTTGTTGAATATGTGTATTTTATTTTTACTTGGTTTGTGCATTATTCTGATATTCCTTTTACTTAAACAGGATGGCCAGTACCTTCGGCCATCAGATCCAGCCTATGAGCAAGTATTGGATTCATTAGCTATGATTGCTCGGCACACGCCTGGTCCTCTCCTAGAGGCTCTTCTAAGGTGGAGAGAAAGGTACATTTCTGTTTCTAATTGATGTATATTTTTAGTCATGCGTTTCCAATTCATGCAAATACATTCTGACAGTTGTACTAGCAGACCCGTCATGCATCAACGAATAGTTTGGTAAATGTATGTCTAATTTTATCATCGCTCTGTCCAACAGGCTAATAGCTACTTTCCTATTCATAAGAATACGGCATGTTAACTTGAGTCATTGTCTGTTAATAGATACAGCTTTGCGTAGTTTTATTTCTGCTTGCTCAATTGAGACTGATTGAGAAGCTAAAAGTGTGGAGAAAATCGCCACTTAAGCAATTGCAATCCATACCTTTATTCTTGAGTATTTTGGCATGCACATGCTATTTTTCCTTGGGAGTATGCATTCATGGGGAGGTATCAGAAGTACAGTAGGCCTAATAATGGATTTTATAAATGCTTTTCTTCAGAAACCTTTTAGCTGTCAATTATTATTGTTACTAATTATTACTCTATCTAGCTGCCCTCTGTGTCCCCACACCTCTGATATTGAGAAGTTCTCAAAATGTTTGACACGGAGCTGACTTTGTGAAAAGGTTACTGATCTAAAATTCCAGAGTTTAAAAAATGAGACTAAGAAAAACGCTCGGCATACTCCACCTTCTGACATGGTGAAGTGTTGAGAGGGGTGAGGGCGTATTTTTATTAAAAAAAAAGTTTCAAGAAGGAGGCAGTCATTTCAATATTTCACTCAAAATTTAGTTAGTTTTCCGTAGTTGCCTACTTTGAGTTGATCCCAACTCCAGTTGATATCCTTCTAGATGGTGAATCCTCGAGAGGAAATATAAATCACTTGTATTGGGTCTTATGGAGTGTATTATTGTTCTATGTATTTCTCGTGTGACCAACTTTATTCCACATTGGAGCTGCTCCCTCGCTAATTGAAAAAGTTACGGCTTGAATTTTGCTTCAAATTTCTTGAAGTTTCTTTGCACTTTATGTAGTGGGTCGCATACTTGTTGCAGGGGTATCTAACTCTGAAGAAATTTGTCATGAAAGAACTTCTGTTTATGTTCTTTCCTTGTTTAATACCTTCGTAAAACGAGTTATATTAAGGTTTCTAATTGTTGAAATTATTTTATTAACAGTTGTATGATTATCATAATTCTTATGCTGGTTACAGCGAATCTCCCAAAGGTGCAAATGACGCATCAACATTTCAGAGAAAGGTTTGTAATCTACTAACTCACTTTTACATCACTTCATCTCCACGTATTGACAATGCTTTTGCATTCAAGTGCTGACAGAATGTTCTTAATAAAACAACGACAACGCCTTAGTCACAAACAAGTTAGGGTCAGTTATATGAATCTTCGGTTACCATGTTCTCCAATTAAATTCATCTCATGCTAACATTATATAAAATAAAAATAAAAATAAAAATAAAAAGTAATAGAAATTATTCATACTTACTACCGGCATAAGAATCTCTATTAGAGCTAAAAGAGTCCTATAAAGCTATAACACATAGGACATAAAGTAAACGTATTAACATGGCTAAAATATATTCTCAACTAATTCGTATCACCTTTATAAATCTTTTTCTTCTATGGTGCCCTATCTTTTGCTAAGTCTTAATTGATTCCAAAAGATTGTAGGTTTTTTGAGACAATTTCCTTTCATGTGATTTAAGGTCTACCTCGTTCCATTTTAACACCTTCACATATTATGGTTTCACACCTAAGGACCAGTGCGTTTGGAGGTTGACCCAAGACATGACCAAGCCATCTCAAGCCACTTTCTCATAATCCTCAACATGTGCTACTTGCACATTCTGGCGAATATGATCATTTTTAATCTTTGTCTAATCTTCTATGATCGCATTCATCTTTGCATCCGCATCTACACTCACAGAACGTACGTTATATTATCTTCCATTTTCCTGTCATAAAACAAGTTGCGTGAAAATGATGTCACATAATTAATGGGATTAAAAGGATGCAAGACCATTCTATCAGATTGATCTTACATTTGTGATATAGACCTCTAATAATACTGTATTCCGGGTCTTTTCCCTTTGAATTTTGGTTTTATATATCTATGTAAAGCAAAACTTAGGGAAAAAAAGAAGTGAATTATGAAACTTACAAATGTAGCTAGAAAAGATGGTTAGAGATTAGGAAAATGAGGCGTGCAAGCTAGCCCGAACACCGCAGGTTATTAAAAAAATTGCGATTGTTTGACTATTTATGCAAAGATCACATATATTTATTGGCTCTAACCTATTTTGGGAGCAAATCGCCACAAGTATTTACGAATTGACATCCTCTAACATTTATTATGCGTTGATTCTAGCTAGCTTCCTTTGTCAGAGTTAATGTGTACGACGGCCATTTTCTTCAATCCATTAGTTGCATCAAAGTGTGAATACTCCATTTTGTACCAAACTGTATCACATAATAGATGTTGTGTTCTATAATTTAGTAAACTATTCATGTTTGTACCTGAACTGTACCAAACTGTATCACATAATAGGTGCTCCTATATTTCTGTTCTAAGCATCTGACTACACTAGTTTTTTGGATGGTTTAGCTTGCTGTGGAATGCATCTTTTGCTCTGCATGTATTCGCTTCGTTGAGTGTTGTCCACAAGAAGGACTTACAGGTACATTTGTAGATTTTATGACATCAACAAAATTTCCTTTTCCTAGAGGTCTAGACAAGTTTTATTAAGTTAATGTGCTTTTTGAAACTGCAGAGAAGCTTTGGATTGGGCTTGAAAATTTTGTTTTCGATTGGCTAATAAATGCAGACAGGTAAAAGTTTGTCAAGCTATTTATAAATTCATGACGCTCGACTTCCTTTTTGCTTTTTCCAGAATGAAAGCTACAAGAACTGACAACTCTTTTGCCCCACTTTTGATCATTTGGTCCCTATTTTAGTTTTTTCCCTCTTTGCTAGAACCACACATCTGATCTTCGAATTCCTATTATCCTCCTTCTCCGGTATATCTTATTTTATTTTTTTGTTTATGCATGCCTACAATGACATGTTCAGGTAGGACATATATTTTGTGAGACCTTGTTCTTATGTACTTCTAATTAAGTGACGCAATTCCTGGTTAGTTTCGTGTGCACAAAACATTCTGTGGAACTGGGCTCTGGTTTTTTCGAGAGGGCATGCCTCTGAAAGTGTATTTCTTGTTCTAGCACAGTGAAGTGGGGAAAGTGGGACTCCAGTATGAAATTACCTTCATGCCATATGGATTAGACGTTTTAGCCTAAACTGGTCTCTAATCTTGCAGGCTTGTGATATGATGGCTAGATCAGGTTTTTGTACCTTTCGAGCTTGATTTCCTTCTGCTTTATAAATATGTTTTTATTGCCATTACAATGGCCAAGAGAGATGATCTGATATACCTTGACTTATTCTCATTCTTGAGTCAGATGCTGGAATGGAAATAAAGCTGTTGACTCTGAAGTTTATGTGGTATAATGCAACATTTACTTATTGCAGGGTTGTTAGCCAGGTTGATTACCCTTCATTGGTTGATTTACGGGGCCTTCTTCTGGACCTGGTTGCCCAACTCCTTGGTGCCCTATCGAGGATCAGGTAAGTGAATGTTATTTGTACATTTCTATAGTCCGATATTTTTGAAACTCACACACTTGATACCAACTTAATTGGAAAATTCTTTCTAAGGAGGATCGAACAAAAATGGCGATGAAGAGAGAAGAGTGAAATGATACCTCTGCAAACTTTACCCTGATTGTGTCAAGTGAAAAAATAACAAGTTTCATGAAAGTCGTTTGTGTGTTCCCTATATACATCATAGAGTTTGTGTACTTCCCAATTTATTTTGATCAGTTAGAATCTGAAGTTCAGCCTCGTGCTTCATTGTTGTGGGTGTTAACGCTTCCCCTCTCTGTCACCAGATTTAGTTCAGTGACAGAACGCTTCTTCATGGAACTCAACACACGCCGAATTGATACTAGTGTTGCTAGAAGTGAAACACTTAGTATTATAAACGGAATGCGCTACCTGAAGCTTGGGGTATGTCTTATTTTATTTTGCTGAAATTATATCCATTGAGGTACTATGGTGATAAAGATATTTCCAGGTAAAGACAGAGGGTGGACTGAATGCTTCAGCTTCCTTTGTGGCTAAAGCTAACCCACTAAATCGTGCTCCTCATAAACGAAAAAGCGAACTTCATCATGCCTTATGCAACATGCTATCAAACATCTTAGCACCTCTTGCGGACAGTGGAAAAGGTCAATGGCCTCCTTCAGGCATAGATCCTGCACTAACTTTATGGTATGAAGCTGTGGCACGAATAAGGGTGCAACTCATGCATTGGATGGACAAGCAAAGCAAACATATTGCTGTAAGCATATTAAAAAGGCCATTTTAGAGAACTTCCTCCTGTCTTCTTTGGTGTTTTTCCATCTAAGATCAAATATAAATGAGGTGAAAAGAAAATAAAATCTGTGGAAAAGTCTCAAAAAGTTTTTGTCTGCACAAATTTAATGGTTTGTTCTACACCAAAGTGAGATGGTTTCCAGTCCCTGTCATTTGGCCAAGTTGCTTCTTTCACATTCTGTTGTCCATAGTGCATGCAGGTTTTCTTACATTTTCCGTTTCTGGGTTGACTTAGTAATTTCTATTGCTTGCCGTTTACTCTGAACAATTGATTTACTTTTAAATCAAATTGTGTCTAGCATGTCAAAAAAGGTGACCATTGACTGGTTCATCTATTTTATGTAGTCTGTTTTTAGCAAGGAAAACTCTGAATCCATGAAACGATAGTATATGATCTCATTTGGATTCATTTATTCTGTTCAATGGGCACTGAATAAGTTTAGCTTCCAGAGAATGGATACGATAAGTCAGCAAAAGCTTATATCCCAGGTTGAAGCTCTAAAATTGCATTAAAAGTATTGTGTATGAATTTTCTTTTGTTTATGTTAGTCAAGAGAATAATTAAGAATATGATGTTGTTTTAATGATTAGTTCATAATTAGCAAAATCAAGAGTTATAAAACTTTTCTTATGTCATGTAGCTTCAAATTCCTACAACATAACTGACTTATGTTGTTATACGGTCTTTGGGAAATCCTCACATTAGGGCTACTTTTTGGGATTGAGTAAGTTAGGCCGAAGGTCCATTTTCTTAACATGGAATCAGAGCCAAACCCATCCCTATTCTTGGTTCACTCAATATTGGGCCCTCAGGATATATTATCCATGATTTAGATATCCATTCCAGCCTTGAGTATATAGAGGGCTCCTAGAATGTGCAACACTGTTTGTGGGGATCAATTGTAGTCTATTTATATGATTTTCGGTAGTACATACCTCATGAGCTAACTATTGGGTTGCAGTTAGGCCAGAGTTGATATTCTTAACATCTGCCTATCGGTAGGCAGTCTTATGCCCTCTTCTCAGGAGTTTCCTTTTTGGATAAGTTTACTATCTTTGTCTCTTTCCAGTGACTCTTCTAGCGGCTCCACTTCCATTGTTCTAGCGGCGTCAAATTGGATTACTATTTTGTTAACTTAGCAAGTCATTCTCTAAAAAATTGATTTTTCGCATGATATAGAATCTTGGCATTAAGTTAGCATTGAATTTTCAGTCACGGTTCTGGAAAGTCTCCATCTCCTTTTTCTCTTCATGGTATTGCATCTTGAACCCTCCACTAAACATTGAATTCTTCTCATTGTTTTGTCGACTTTTTCATACTCTTCAACTACCAATTACAGTTACATTAATATGTTCTAGAGATTTGTATGACTATACTTCTTTTCAGTGATTGAGAATATATTTTTGTTTATGTTACAAGAAGCTTTCTTTCAATTTGCAATTACCTGTGATTTTTTTAAGGAAAGAATTCCCATGCTTTTCATTCTGGTGATAGTACACTATTTTAGCTACATTATTCAAGCCATAGGTTTATTATTCTGGTGAGTTTTTAGTGTTTGTTGTTTTGCAAAATAAGCAAACTCAAGTTTCACCGCATTGTTGGAAGGGATTTATAAGTATCTAGAGAATTATTAAGAATATTGAGTAGAAAAATCTTAATGCTCATATTATTCAGAATAATTAAGAATTATGTGGAGAGTAATATTTACTGATTATGTCATAATTAAGAATCTCAAGATTCAGAGAACTTTTCTTGTTTTGTGTAGCTGAAAACTCCAATAAAATGAGCCTCTTGTATGATGTCCGATCCTAAACTTTATTTCCCTAACTTCATGTGGATTTAGGATGCACAGATTCAAATTCTTTAAACCCCTGGGAAAGCCAGAAAGAAGCAATAAAATAGAGGAGAAAAAGAGGCATAGAAAGGTGGACTCCGTTCATAATCCTTTAGCGTGTGAAAAGTCCAGATCAAAGTGCTAATATTAACATTCATTATTTTCCTCCATTGATTGTTGTTCTCACATATTTTTCTGTTTCTAGATTGTTGGGTTTTTATCTAATTTGTATATATTCTGCAACCCAGGTTGGGTATCCATTAGTTACACTTCTTCTGTGTCTTGGTGATCCGCATGTTTTCCTCAGTAACTTTGGTCCTCACATGGAGCAACTCTATAAGCATTTGAGGGTAAGCTGTGAAACTTTAGGAACAAAGAAAACCTCACTGTAGCTGCTTCTTACTTTCTCTTTTGCATCAACCAAGTCAGGTTATCTACTTATGCAGTTGGTATGGGTAAGAACATAGCATTATATAACATTGCTCTTTCTGTAGGACAAGAGCCATCGATTCATGGCCTTAGACTGTTTACACCGCGTACTGAGATTTTACTTGGGCGTTCATGGTGATTCCCAGCCTCCAAATCGTGTATGGGATTACCTAGACAGTGTGTCGTCACAACTCCTTACAGTTCTCAGAAAAGGCATGCTTACACAGGATGTGCAACACGATAAACTAATAGAATTCTGTGTGACCATAGCTGAACACAACATCGATTTTGCTATGAACCATACAATATTGGAATTGTTGAAGCAAGATAGTCCAAGCGAAGCCAAAGTTATTGGTCTTCGTGCTTTGCTTGCCATTGTCATGTCTCCTACAAGCCAGCATGTTGGGTTGGAAATTCTTCATGGTAATTATGACATTCTTAGTTTTTTGGTATTCTTTATTCATTTTTTGGCCCTGTTATTCTGAAGTCATCATTTTGTTATGATATGAATTGGTAGCTCGTGGTATTGGCCACTACATCCCAAAAGTGAAGGCTGCAATTGAGTCAATTTTGAGATCTTGTCACAAGACCTACAGCCAGGCTCTTCTTACTTCTTCAAGGACAACCATAGGTAATTGTCTTAACTACGATAGCTTATTGTCCTGAACCTTTATATGAGGCAGCTTGCATTTTTGTTTGGTTGAATTGGGTAGCCAGTTTCTCAGAATACAATTTAAGAAATATGTAATTCTTTGGTTTACTTACAATCTTCTTGAGATACATTTTTACTGTTCCGAAGGTATTGTTTATTGGTCAGCTGTTATATTCACCATAGACCCGTAGAGACATACATCTTTGAAACCGCATACATTTACTTAATTTGATTAAGCCTCTTAGATTTCTTTGCTTCTTGTCTATTTCATGTATTAAAAAATTGTGAATGGTGATATGTGGTTTTGCAACTAAAATACACCAATCCATTGCCTCTGTAATCCTCACACTGGTAGAACCCTGAATTTGACTGTGGTCAATTTTATTTTGTGATTCAGATGGCTTCTTGTGGGCAATGCAAGTACAGGAAATATATTGTTGGTTGAATATATGTTTCTTTATTTTTCTGTTGCTCAAGAATGATAATATATTGTGGTTCATGTGCTTGAGACAAACCAAGTGGCGTTGCTTTCATTAAACATAAAAACAAAAACCAACTGACAATGCTAAAATATCTGGAAATTGGATATAGCCGATGCTCCCTTCACCTTGGTTTTGGTCCTGCTGCCTCCTAGGGGCTATGCCGTACAACATTCCTATCCTTGAAAACGAGAAGGCAGGTCCCGGATGTAAAACCCATTTCCAGTTCTTTGTCCTCTAACAATTCTCATCAAAGATAATTATCAAAAAAATAATTAAACAATGTTGAGCAAAGATATGATTTCTAATTTCAGGTGTGTGGCTGCAGTGCAAATATGAGGCTCACAGGAGAATACCTAAGCTGATTTTCAGTTACGAAGTCTGTCTTTTTGCTATGGCTGTTTCTTTTTATCAATCTTTTACAGTGAGATGTTAGCTCCAAGGCTCTGTTCATAAGCCCCACCATTTTTTGTTATTAAGCTTAAAAAAGAAAAACAAGAATTTGAATTTTTAAAATAAATTGAAAGATATATACCAATAAAAATATATTGAAAAAAAAAATATTGATATCAAAAGCAATACGTCCAATGATTTGTTTAAGTATCTTGGAACAGTGACATTGTACATGACAACATACTAAGTCACCAAATTCAGAAATAAAGTAAAGAATATCTATAATTTTTAGTCAAATACTTCAAACAGATTAAGAATAAAGTGTTTATGGTTGCACGACGTTGGACATCCAAAGGTGCAGAGCATTGAAGATGTGTTATTAGAAATTAAAGTGTATTGTTGGACAGCTCGAGCCATAAGTTCTGCACAGACAAATCTCACCTATCAAGGCATTAGTATCATGTGACTTTAGCCTCGATGGTTGCCTTCGAGTTTTTAGAGCCTCCTCTCTTAGCTTAAATTGGAAATGCTTAAAACGTTTAGGGGTCTTTCGGTCTAGAAAGAAGTTATGCAGCGATGGTAATGTATTAATAATGCAGGGATTATAATGCAGAGATCAGTAATACAAAAATTAGTAACATGGATTATTTCTTGTTGGATGTTTGTTTCTTTGATATGTTACAAATTAGTACACAATGTATAATTTGAAATATGTGTTTACTTCTTAAACAAAAACAAAAGTTTGTTTACTGTTAGTAGGTTTGGTTTTGATCTTTTAATATTTTGACCCATAATACCCACATTCTTATCCCACATTCTACCCCCGCATAATATAATGTACAGATCCCGGCATGACTTATGTCGGTATTATTTATGAGGGAAAGAAAAGTAGCAACCAAACATTGTACTAACAATGTTGAATTTTATCTGGAGATTAAGTCTCCTTACTCCACCGACCAAACAACCCTCTATACATTCTTTTTCATCGGGTCATTACCTCATCTAAAAAGTTTAAGTTATTAGAGCAGTACATTTATTTATTTATATTGGTCTGCAACACATCACCTCATGTGCGGGCTTGACTCTTTTTTCTTGGGCCAAACACATGGAAATTCTTTTTAAAATGGGTCATGGTGAGACTTGGAATCTAGACCGCTATCTGCTTTAGTACCATGTTTGAATTGTGTGACTACCACATCTAAAAACTTAAATTATTGAGGAGGAGGCATGCGTGTTTATTTGTGTTATGTCTTGCAGTAGTTTATGTAAAAGTAGCACTTGATCAATCTTATTCGTGAGTTACAGTGTGAAACTTTATGCTTTGGTTATCTGTAGTTCAGATTCTAAATTCACAATTTTATGGCCTTTTATTGTCGACAGACATTTTTTTGGCTTTTCTGTTAGTTATCCTGCAATTTAATTTTTATGGTTCGGGTTTCAAAAATCTTTGTTTGATAAAGAGATTTTGTAACCTAAATTATAAATATTGCACAAACCAATTCAATGTTTATAGTTTGGGTTTTAAAATCAAGCCTTTGAATGTTTATTCACCAATCCAACACCTTTTCGGCCATACCTCTTACGAAACTTGCCTTTTCACAGTCTGTTAATCCCCTAGAGAATATTTTTCTTATCTCATCTTTGGACATCTTCTCTTGAATTTTTTCTTTAAATTGTCTGAGGAAGTGCATTTTTTGCCAAATAAGTGTACATATAAATGCTTTTGTGCGCCAGATGCTGTAACAAAGGAGAAGTCTCAGGGTTATCTATTCCGCTCAGTTCTGAAGTGTATACCATATCTGATTGAAGAAGTTGGCCGAAGTGATAAAATAACTGGGATAATACCTCAACATGGCATTAGTATCGATCCAGGTGTGCGTGAGGAAGCTGTACAGGTACTCAATCGCATTGTAAGATACCTACCACACCGTCGATTCGCAGTTATGAGAGGGATGGCAAACTTTATTTTGCGTCTTCCAGATGAGTTCCCTCTTCTTATTCAAACGTCTCTGAAGCGCCTTTTGGAGCTCATGTGTTTTTGGAGAGCTTGCCTACCGGATGATATGGTGGAGTATGATGTTTCAGATGCAAAGCGTGTGCAGAGAACTGAGGGATTCAAGAAGTCTTCTTTCCATCACTCCCAGACAATTGAATTCCATGCTTCAGAGATAGATGCAGTTGGTCTTATATTCCTTAGCTCCGTGGATAGCCAGATTCGGCACACAGCACTGGAGTTACTGCGTTGTGTTCGTGCTTCGCGTAATGATATTAGGGAACTTTCATTGCTTGAGCGATCAGATCATATCTTGAAAAATGAAGCTGAACCCATATTTATAATTGATGTTTTAGAAGAGAATGGGGTGGGTACCAGTTATTTCGTTTATGTAGTGCATTCTGAACACTGAACATTTGAGTACTTCTGTTATTTCTAATTAGGAAATTCAGGTATATATCTAGTAAGGAGGTATGCTATTTTGCAGGATGACATAGTTCAGAGTTGTTACTGGGATTCGGGGCGTCCATTTGATCTGAGGCGAGAGTCTGATCCTGTACCCCCTGATGTTACTCTCCAATCTATACTATTTGATAGCCCCGATAAGCACAGATGGGCTAGATGTCTTAGTGAGCTTGTCAAGTACGCTGCTGAGCTGTGCCCAAGTTCTGTTCAGGATGCAAAGTAAGCCAGTTGAGAAAATATAGACATGTTAAACGTGAAAGTGTGCCATGCTGTCTACTATAAGAGTGTCATCTATCTTTGATAAGCACCTCTTGGTTATACTAGGGAAAGTAAAACAATTCTGTTGTGGAATGATGTGTATAATGGTTTACGTCCAACTGTACTTTCATGTTACCATATTTCCTTACTTTTCCTTAGAATCATGAATTAGTTTCTCTTCTCTGCAAGAAAAATCTACACATCTAATTTGACTTAGAATAAACATGTGCTGTAGTTTAGGATGAGATGAACATTATGTTTGTGCATTGAATTGCTTGTTGCTTGATGAATATCTAGAATTGGACCTTGATATATGCCTTTTGCTGGGCTATTTTGGTCATTATCTCAGAAAACAAATATTTCAAGTTCCATTTCTTGTTCATTGATGTAGTTCCTTATTTTTCAAAATTTCAAATTCAAGTAATTTTATGAAGATGGCTAAATCTTCCATCTTATTTTGATGCTACTTGCAGATTGGAAGTTATTCAGCGGCTTGCTCATATCACTCCTTCGGATTTGGGCGGAAAGGCCCATCAATCACAGGACACAGATAACAAGCTAGATCAATGGCTGATGTATGGAATGTTCGCATGCTCATGTCCACCTGATAGTAAAGAAGGTGGTGGTTCAGCAGCTACGAAAGAACTTTTCCATCTAATCTTCCCATCCTTAAAGTCTGGTTCTGAACCAAATATAGTAAGTAGTGGCTACAGAAGATGGGTAATACAGTTGTCATACTGTCTCTATGTGTTTATTTCTCGATGCAAGTGTTGGAGCTTAGAATAGTATATTATCAATCTAATGAGAAATTGATAGTGGCACGAGATTTTTTCTTACTGTGTTTTTCATGAGAACCTTTTAGAATCCTTTGACTAAATTTGATCTTCAAACTTCCTCCTTAAGTTGCTCGATGCGGGTGTCGGACACGGGTGCAGATCTAGAGGTCGGATCATTCGAGATGTAAATTCTAAGATTCGGGGATACGGATCCTAGTGCGGATACGGGTGCGCAGGGTTCCGGCTAAAAATAATTCAAAAATATAAAAATATCTCTAAATTCTGAGAAATTTTGTGGAATAGCTACGTATAGCTTGTACAGTGTGGATTTCGTTTTTATTCTCAAGTTGTAGATAAGTAAATGATTGATTTCTACGGTATGCTATTTTCTTCAAATTTACCCTAGTTTCTGTTCTCATTTCGGGAATCATATTGTATCTCGTCTCGAATTTTTCCGTCCGTCGTGGTCAAAGTACCCAAAATTATTTAACCAGATCCAGTACGGATCCCATACCCACACCCATACTAGTGTCGTGTCGACACGGGTGCGGCACCTAAATTGCCATGTCGGAGCAACTTAGCTTCCTCCTGCCACTTTCTAGGACAATTATATTATGCCTTTGGAGCTCGAAAAACTGTTAAAGTACAAGAGTTGATCTCGTTATGATAAAAAATTTCAGTTTGATAAATAATCCTTCAGCAGCCCCATGTGATGATACTGGTTATTATCAGGAGCACTTGAGATACTGTTATATTTGTACGTATTGAAAATGTTGTTCAAGGATTTGTTACTCTCTGAAATATTTTTATGAGAATAAGAGCCCAGGAAACTGAGGTTATGGTGTGTATTAGTATTTCGTGCAGCTGAGAGTAGTAGAGAATCAAAAGTTTTCATTTTATGTTTAACGATGTGTCAAGTAATTTGTTCTTTTCGCCTGTTTTAGCATGCAGCTACGATGGCTCTTGGCCATGCACATCTTGAAATATGTGAAGTAATGTTCAATGAACTTGCATCTTTCATCGACGAGGTTTCTCTGGAGACAGAAGGGAAACCAAAATGGAAGGTACTTCTTTTGATACTTCCCCATCATTTAACTCCTTTGTCTCAGGTTGCCTACTATGATGTCTGTAATTGAGTGGTTGATTCTTCCTTGTATTCTTCTCCTTCTTTGGAATGGCGGAGTGTTATGAGTTTCTATATACCTCATGGCACAGAGTTCTGCGAACAGTGTGAACATGGAGCTTCTTAACCCTTTGAGTTATTACAAGCGGATGCAGCCCCCAATTTGATGCAAAGCGGTTGTAGACTAAGAGATAGCATCATGAGTTTTCCATGCATGATCTGTTTACATCAACTGACAGGCGTATATTTAACGTCATCCTTATAACAATGCCCAGGTTTGCAAAATATGTTTCTGGCATGCTAATGGCAGGAGATAATATTGCTGGTGATCTTCTCTAGCCAATTCTGTTATATCCGAAAATCTTGATGTGTTCATTAATCTCGATTACCTTTAATAATCGATTTTAAGCAAACTGCAATTTGACACTAAATTCATCTTCTGTAAATTAATGAGTCTATTATATTGGCAAAAGAATTTCCATATTTTTGCTAATAGAATCTTTGGCATGAAACTCTCTGTAATTACAACAACAGTCTTTCAAGATGCTGTGCTGAACATTTTATGTGCCTGATTGGGTATGTAGTTATAGGTGTTCATTTTCACTTTACTTATTTGGTATACATATATGTCCAGTCGGATCTTTAAGTAGATATTCAATGTTTTGGTTGCAGAGCCAGAGGTCCCGTCGAGAAGAACTTCGTATCCACATTGCGAATATATACCGCACAGTTGCTGAGAATATCTGGCCTGGAATGCTTAGTAGGAAACCAGTTTTCCGCCTACATTATTTAAAGTTCATTGAAGATACAACCAGACAGATATTAACAGCATCTGCAGAGAGTTTCCAAGATATGCAACCCCTACGATATGCACTTGCTTCTGTACTGAGATCCCTGGCCCCTGAATTTGTTGAGTCCAAATCGGAGAAATTTGATATTAGAACAAGGAGGCGACTCTTTGATCTTCTTCTCACCTGGAGCGATGATGCTAGCAATATTTGGAATCAGGATGGTGTTAATGATTATCGACGTGAAGTGGAGCGATACAAGTCTGCTCAGCACTCTCGATCAAAAGACTCCTTGGACAAATTATCATTTGATAAAGAATTGAGTGAACAGGTAGAGGCAATCCAGTGGGCTTCCTCAAATGCAATGGCTTCACTATTGTATGGCCCGTGCTTTGATGACAATGCAAGAAAGATGAGCGGGCGTGTAATATCTTGGATTAATAGCCTATTCATTGAGCCTGCGCCAAGGGCTCCGTTTGGTTATTCACCTGCTGATCCAAGAACTCCATCTTATTCAAGATTCACTGGTGAAAGTGGCAGAGGAACAACTGGTCGTGATAGGCACAGAGGAAGTCATCTTCGAGTTTCACTTGCAAAATTAGCTTTAAGAAATCTTCTTCTGACAAATTTGGACCTATTTCCTGCTTGCATTGATCAGGTGCTCCTTCTTCTCCTTTAATTTTCTTCTAATGTTTTTCAACTGTCCGCTGGTAAATCTGGTAGCACTACAATGTCTCCATTGTGCGGTGCTATGAAAGAGAAAAGAATTCTGCCTCGATTGCCTTTTCACCTCTTCTCTTCCGTCGGTCTTGTAGGACTTCTCTGTGCATGTATTTTATTCATTTGTTATATACTACACTTGTTTGCTTATGCTAATACTAATGATCTGTGTTCAAGTTGCACTTGTATGATCGGATTGAGCATCTTAAATGTGATTGTTAATGTGATTGTCATGAGGTGTGCCCTATGGATTAATCTTTACTTTTTGACGGTTTTTACTTGGTGTTATGAAGTATACATACATAATGCTCTCATGAGGTATGCCATTTTGATTAATCTTTATCTTTTGATAGTTTTCTATTTAAGTAAATGAAATGTGTCTGTATCCATTAGGTGTCTCAGTCACATTCTTTTAGCATTTTCAGTGTTGCATTTACTGCTACCTACTTGATATACAGCTTAGATTGAAGATTCATCAACTTATTTGTTGTAGTTACGTGCAGCAAGTTATATTTAACCTTCTTTGCTCTTGGTAGATTTTTGTTGTTCATGTTGTTATACCTCTGAAGCACTTAAGTTTGGATTTGGTACAGTGCTACTACTCAGATGCTGCAATTGCAGATGGCTACTTCTGTGTGCTAGCAGAAGTCTACATGCGTCAAGAGATACCGAAATGTGAAATTCAGAGACTCTTGAGCCTGATCCTCTACAAGGTGGTAGATCCTTCTAGACAAATTCGTGATGATGCCCTTCAGATGCTTGAGACGCTTTCTGTCCGTGAATGGGCTGAGGATGGCCTGGAGGGTTCAGGAAGCTACCGAGCTGCTGTTGTAGGGAACCTTCCCGACTCATATCAGCAGTTCCAGTACAAACTCTCTTGCAAACTTGCTAAAGATCACCCTGAACTGAGTCAGTGGCTTTGTGAAGAAATCATGCAGAGGCAGCTTGATGCAGTCGATATAATTGCACAGCATCAAGTCTTGACGTGCATGGCTCCATGGATTGAGAACCTCAATTTCTGGAAACTCAAGGACTCTGGATGGAGTGATAGACTTTTGAAAAGTCTTTATTACGTTACATGGCGGCATGGTGATCAATTTCCTGATGAAATTGAGAAGCTTTGGAGTACAATTGCCAGCAAACCCAGGAACATAAGTCCAGTTTTAGATTTTTTGATTGCAAAAGGTATTGAAGATTGTGATTCAAATGCGTCAGCAGAAATAAGTGGCGCATTTGCTACATACTTCTCTGTTGCCAAAAGAGTAAGTTTATATTTAGCTCGTATATGCCCCCAACGTACTATTGATCATTTGGTTTACCAACTGGCTCAGCGAATGCTCGACAGTGTAGAACCTCTGAGGCCTAGTGCCAACCAAGGTGAGGGAAATGGAAACATCGTGCTGGAATTTTCTCAGGGGCCTTCTGTTGCTCAAGTCGCATCAGTTGTAGAGAGTCAATCTCACATGTCACCTTTACTAGTTCGCGGGTCCCTTGATGGTCCACTAAGGAACACAAGTGGGAGCTTGAGCTGGAGAACAGCAGCTGTTGGAGGGAGAAGTGCTTCAGGCCCATTGACTCCTATGCCTCCTGAGTTGAATATTGTCCCGGTAACTGCTGGTCGGTCTGGCCAACTTCTTCCATCACTGGTCAACATGTCAGGGCCATTAATGGGAGTACGGAGTTCAACCGGAAGTATGCGAAGTCGTCATCGCTCTCGAGACAGCGGAGACTACTTCATTGACACTCCAAATTCTGGGGATGATGGACTGCATTCTGGGACTGTTATGCACGGTATCAACGCAAAAGAACTTCAATCAGCATTGCAAGGACATCAGCAGCACTTGCTCTCTCATGCAGACATAGCATTGATTCTACTTGCTGAAATTGCTTATGAGAACGATGAGGACTTCCGGGAGCATTTACCTTTGCTCTTTCATGTCACTTTTGTGTCAATGGATAGTTCAGAGGATATTGTCTTGGAGCATTGTCAGCATCTGCTTGTTAATCTATTATATTCCCTTGCAGGGCGTCATTTGGAGTTATATGATGTTGAAAATAATGATGGAGAGAACAAACAGCAAGTAGTAAGCCTCATAAAGTATGTTCAATCTAAGCGAGGTAGCATGATGTGGGAGAATGAGGACCCAACGGTAGTGAGAACGGAGCTGCCAAGTGCAGCACTCTTGTCTGCTCTGGTGCAGAGTATGGTGGACGCTATCTTCTTTCAAGGTGATCTCCGAGAAACTTGGGGAGCAGAGGCACTTAAATGGGCTATGGAGTGCACATCTAGGCATCTGGCCTGCCGCTCTCACCAGATTTACCGTTCACTAAGGCCTCGTGTAACAAATGATGCATGTGTATCCTTGCTACGTTGTCTTCACAGGTGCTTGGGAAATCCTATACCAGCTGTTTTAGGTTTTGTTATGGAGATCTTGTTGACATTACAGGTGATGGTGGAGAATATGGAACCAGAAAAGGTTATACTCTATCCCCAGCTTTTCTGGGGTTGTGTGGCCATGATGCATACAGATTTTGTCCATGTGTACTGTCAAGTGCTGGAGCTTTTTCGTCGGGTTATTGACCGTTTATCTTTCCGAGATCGAACAACAGAGAATGTGCTTCTTTCAAGTATGCCTCGAGATGAGCTTGATTCAAGTATTTCTGACAGTTCTGACTTCCAACGTCTGGAATCACAGAATGCTTGTGAGCCATCAGCGTCAAATGCAAAGTTCCCAGTCTTTGAAGGAGTGCAGCCACTGGTTCTTAAAGGCCTTATGTCCACTGTCAGTCATGGTGTTTCTGTTGAGCTTCTATCGAGGATCACAGTGCCTTCATGCGATTCCATCTTCGGGGATGCAGAAACACGCCTTTTGATGCACATTACAGGCTTGCTTCCCTGGCTCTGCTTACAGCTCAGCCAGGATGCAGTTATGGGGTTTATGTCACCACTACAGCAGCAACATCATAAGGCTTGCTCTGTTGCAGCCAATATAGCCATCTGGTGTCAATCAAAATCAATGGATGAACTAGCTACTGTCTTTATGGCTTATTCCCGTGGTGAGATCAAAAGAATAGAAAACCTTTTAGCTTGTGTTTCACCATTACTATGCAATGAATGGTTTCCCAAGCACTCAACTCTGGCATTTGGGCACCTCCTACGGCTTCTTGAAAGAGGGCCAGTGGAATATCATCGTGTTATCCTTCTTATGCTGAAGGCATTGCTTCAGCATACTCCAATGGATGCTGCTCAGAGTCCACAATTATATGCAATTGTATCTCAGTTGGTGGAAAGCCCTTTGTGTTGGGAGGCACTTAGTGTGTTGGAAGCGCTCTTACACAGTTGTAGCTCTTTACCTGGATCACATCCTAATGAGCTGGGGCAATTTGAGTATGGGCTCATTAGCACCGAAGAGAAGAGTCTTGCACCTCAAACCTCATTTAAGGCTCGAAGTGGACCATTGCAGTTTGCAATGGGCCTCGGGTTTGGAGCAGGTTCAGCACCAGCGGGACAATCTAATGCATCCGAATCGGGTATGTCAGCAAGAGAATTAGCATTGCAAAACACGCGGTTGATGCTAGGCAGGGTGCTTGATAGTTGTCCACTTGGGAAACGGAGAGATTATAGAAGATTAGTTCCCTTTGTAACAATTACAGGGAGCCTGTAAGTGTCTCGTTTGCACGTTATTTTGACAGAAAAATATGATATCCGTGAGCTTGTCTTGTAAATAAGCGAGCTCATTTAACAATGTAGAGTTAGCTTGGTTCTAATATATATAGAATGCACCAAGCTCCCTAGAGTCTTGTTTTGGTGTAGTTCTATACATTTTTTCAGGTCTATAGATTTGTATATTGCCATCACATAATCAAATGAATGCTTGACCACTATAATGGTATTGGCTACTTTGATGTTTATTTTTTTTTTGATAAAAGGTGTAGTACGAACTCCTTGAATATATCATGGATTCCGAAAGATAATGTCTCTTTCATATGTCCAAGTATGTATTCGTGAAGATTGACAAAACAGAAAGGAGGAGATTGTCCCTCAATTCTACCATCCAAGGAAATAGGAAAACACAACGGTAAGTATTTAGTAAAAACAGTTGCATTTTAACTTGGGACAGTGCGAAGATATCTTTTAAGTCGCCTGATTATTTCCCTCCCTTTGCATTTGACTTCATCACACTAACCTACTTTATGATTTGCAGTATTACGCTTACCTGTCTTGTTTTGATTTTCTTAAACAATGGGTTTAAACTACTTATTATTGATACAAAATATTTACAATATGACTAGTTTGCTCTTTGTAAATACTAATTTAGAGTATGTGCATTGCATGTATATGCCGTGTCAAAATTAAATTTGTGTACAGGAGGAAGGAATTATGTAACACGTATATGCCGTGTCAAAATTAAATTTGTATACCGGAGGAAGGAATTATGTAAAACATCAATGTACGTTAAAGAAGATAAAATGTTCATTTATTATATTAACGTAATAGCTGAATTCAAAATAATTGAGTATTTTTTGGACCTGAGAAGGTGAACAATTTTCTATGAACATACAAGTTTGTCCGGTGTTAGCAATAGTAATACTTAAGCAAGTCTTACAAAGATAATTTTTGTAACAATCTGACCGGTCGTTTTGAGCATTTGCACTTCACTCGGTAGTTTGAGGCATGAGTATCTCCGTTAGATGTATTATGCCTTGTGTGAATTGTCGGTTTTGTTTTCAGGTTATTCGTAATTAATTTGGAAGGATGAATTTCATGATTAAAGCTTTAAGTTGGAAGAGTTGACCAAGTTTGACTTTTTAGTAATCGATTTTGGATTGGAGTTTTGATGGTTCTGTTAGGTCCGAATGGTGATTTTGGACTTGGGCATATGCCCAGATTTGCATTTGGATGTTTCTAGAAAGTTTGAGCGCTAATTGGCGAAAGTTGAAAATTTGAAGGTTTGGAAAGTTTATAAGTTTGATCGAGAGTTGACTCTGATGATATCAGATACAAATTTTGGTTCCGAGAATCGGAATAGGTTCATTATGTCATTTGGGACTTATGTGCAAAATTTGAGTTCAATCCGAGTTGATTTGATATGTTTCGGAAGTTGAAGATTCAAAGTTCATTAAGTTCGATTTGAGATGTGATTCGTCGTCTCGATGTTGTTATGTGTATTTGAGGCTTCGAGTAAGTTTGTATTGTATTTTAAGACTTGTTGGTATGTTTGGATGGGGTCCCGATGAGCCTGAGTGTGTTTCTGGTGAGTTTTAAACAAGTTTGGGCATTTGGACACTTTGATGATGTTCTAGAGTGAGTGAAGTGCGGAGGGTACCTTTTGGAGTGCTGAGGCAAAGCCTCATGTGCGGCCGTAAACTCCCAGAGTACGGGGGCAGAGGAAAATGTGCGGACTGCAGAAGGGTGAATCTGCAGGTTGATGGTCTTACTTCGGAAGCTTGTATCTTTTAATCTATAAGGAATTTTGAGATGATCCAAAAATAAAAGTTGTACCCCTTTGAGTCTAGTTTTCAAAAAAATAAACCATTCATCATTTGGTCATTTGTACCGAAAGTTATGACTAATATCCTTGAATTCATCATTTAATTAGTGATTTGGGTTGAAAATTTGGGAAAGATGGAGAAAATTTCTTAGGCCGAATTTTGAGGATTTGAGCAAGATTTTGGCATTGGATTTGGGTAATTTTGGTATGGTTGGACTCGTGATTGAATGGTGTTCGAATTTTGTAACTTTCTTCATATTCGAGACGTGGGCCCGAGGGTTGACCTTTTGACTTTTGATTAAGAACTTAACATTTTTATACGGAATTGATTTTTATACATATTTATCTTATTGCTTATCAATTAGTATTTGACTAAATCACATATATTTAAGACCTCATTATAAGTTTAATTGTTACTCAGATTTTAGGGTAAACAGTTTGGCGTCCACCCTGGGGCTAAAGATTATAGTGATTATTCCAGTGCTGATTTTCATAAAACACGTTATTTTCACACTTGTTTAATGTCAAAGATTGTTTGTTTTCAGGTTGAAATATGTCAAACTTGCAAAACACACATGTACACGGCAGTGATGGTCTCGGATTTCATGGGGAAAATGATAATGTAGTTGCTTCAGGGGCCGGTGTACCATCGCTTCACCCCCGGTAGTGCCGATTGCAGAGCCAGCCGATGTTGGTTCGCACGTCACTCTAAATGCGGACTTAGGTGCAGACATCGGAGGAAGTGTACGCAGGGAGGTCCGACATGGTGGTCAAGGAACACATGATCTAAAAGATGGGGGAGTTAGCCTCCAAGTGATCTTCGAAATGCTACAAGCTCAGCGGATTGCTATCGCTCAGCTTCAAAGTCAACAAAAAACTCTGAGCGTGGTTGAGCCAGAAACCACTCACCGTACTGAACCGGTGCCAGCAAGGTCGAATGACAATGGATTAGTGACTGACCCTACAATCTTGAAAATGCTCGAAGAGCTCACCAAAAGGATGAAATCAGAAAAAAAGAACATCGAAGATAATGATAAAAAGGTGGAGACGTACAACTCCCGAGTCGATCAAATACCAGGGGTGCCTCCGATCTTAAAGGGTTTGGATTCTAAGAATTTCATGCAAAAGCCTTTTTCTCCCGTGCGCAGCCCCGAAGCCTATTACAAAGAAGTTCCGCATGCCGGACATACCTAAATACAACGGGACCACTAATCCTAACGAGCACATCACTACATACACATGTGGTATAAAGGGAAACAACTTAGAGGACGATGAGATCGAGTCCATTTTGTTGAAAAAATTTGGGGAAACTTTATCTAAGGGAGCAATGATTTGGTATCACAACTTGCCCCCGAACACTATCGATTCATTCGCCATGTTGGCAGATTCATTTGTAAAGGCACACACTGGTGCTATAAAGGTTGCAACGAGAAAATCGGACGTTTTCAAGATTAAACAAAGGGGCAACGAAATGTTGAGGGAGTTCCTGTTCTGATTTCAGATGGAGCAAATGGAGTTACCGCTTGTCTCCGATAATTGGGCCGTTCAAGCTTGTTGAATGAGTGAACTTTGATAGCATCACGTCAGTTGAAGCAAAATCTGGTTGAATACCATGTTGTTACAAGGGTGGACGTGCATAATTGCTACCAATCAAAAATCAGGGTCGAGGACGACCAGTTGGGAGCCCCCTCGGGGTCAGTTCACCCGAACATGTTGGAGGTAAAGGCTTCGAGGGATATTAATAGAGAACCGAGGTTAGACAGAGAACGATACCATCCATATGTCTCAGATCGAAGAAGCAGCGGTTTGGGATGCAATCCCCCCAGGAATGATCGAAGAAATGATTGGGTGCAAAATTCTCGGGGACTCATGAGCAAGAATGGATTTGACCAGTACACCGATCCCGCAGAATCACCTCGATTATCGGAGTATAACTTCAACATCGATGCCTCGGGTATCATTTCGACCATTGGAAGGATTAAAGATACCAGGTGGCCCAGACCTATGCAAACTTACCTTTCTCAAAGGAATTCTAACTTGATGTGTAAATATCATGGTACACATGGCCACAGGACTGAGGACTACAAACAGTTGAGAGAAGAGGTCGCTCGGTTGTTCAACGATGGTCACCTTCGAGAATTCCTCAGTGACAAGGCCAAAAATCACTTCAGAGAAAGAGACGCCAATAGAAAAAATAAGCAAGAGGAACCCCAACATATCATCCACATGAACGTTTGTGGGGTAGACATCCCACAGGGAACTGTTTTCAAACGCACCAAAGTGTCGATTACAAGAGAGAAACAGACCCGAGATTACATGCCCTAAGGCACCCTTACATTCAACGATGAGGAAACAGAAGGCCTCTCTCAGCCGCACAACGACACCCTGATAATTTCTATTTTACTAAATAAAATTAAAGTTATACGTGTTCTTGTGGATCCAGGTAGCTTGGCCAACATAATCAGGTCGAGGTTCGTAGAGCAGCTCGGGCTGCTAGATCAAATTGTACTAGCATCTCGAGTCTTAAACGACTTCAACATGGCTAGTGAAAAAACAAAGGGAGAGATCATCCTGCCCGTGAATATGGCCGGGACTATCCATGACACAAAATTTCATGTCATCAAAGGTGACATGAGGTATAATGCATCGGAAGGCCGTGGGTCCACAACATGAGGGTGGTACCATCGACTCTTCACCAAATGATGAAGTTTCCAACAAAAAATGGTGTGAAAATAGTTTACGGGGAGCAACAGGCAGCAAATGAGATGTTTGTAGTTCATGATTTGACACCAGCACCAACATCTTCGAAGTAGGAGAAATCGAACATCAAAGACAAGCAGATGGATAAATAGAAATTCCAGTCCACAGCCTCGACTGAATCCGAGGAACAGGAACTCGAGGACGAAGAAGAAGATTTCCTTACCCCTCGAGCTTTCTTCGCTCCCTAGGAATCAGATGCAACGAAGTCCACGGTCGAGGAACTGGAGCAGGTGATATTGATCGAATATCTACCAGAACGGAAGGTACACTTGGAAACGGGATTAACCCCCGAACTCAGAAAAAACTCATTCAATTCCTTATCACTAACATAGATTGTTTTTCGTGGTCCCATATAGACAGGACAGGGATTCCACCGGAGATAACAACACATCGGCTAAGTCTTGACCCCAGGTTTAAACCAGTGAAGAAAAAGAGAAGGCCGCAATCCGAGGTAAAACACACATTTATAAAGGATGAGGTAACTAAAATTCTCAAAATAGGGTCCATTAGGGAAGTAAAATATCCCCAGTGGTTAGCCAATGTGGTCGTAGTTCCTAAAAAAGGAAACAAGATTAGAATGTGCGTAGATTACAAAGATTTGAACAAGGCATGCCCTAAATACTCCTTTCCACTGCCTAACATCGATTGTATGATCGGCGCCACGGCCGACCACTTTTCTCGATGCCTACTCCGGGTACAACCAAATTCAAATGAACCCGGAGGACTAGGAAAAAACTTCATTTACCACTTAGTACGGAACATATTGTTACAATGTAATGCCCTTCGGGCTAAAACATGTGAGAGCTACATACCAACGCCTAGTTAATAAAATGTTCGAGAAACAGATAGGTAAGTCAATGGAAGTTTACATTGACAACATGCTAGTTAAGTCCCTGCGCGCAGAGGACCATTTGAATCATTTACAGGCAACGTTCGAGGTTCTGAGAAAATACAACATGAAACTCAACCCCGAGAAATGCTCTTTTAGAGTCGGCTCGGGCAAGTTCCTGGGTTTCATGGTATCAAATAGGGGGATCGAGATCAACCCCGACAAAATTAAAGCCATCGAAGAAATCACCATCGTGGACAATGTGAAGGCCGTACAACGGCTAACCAGACGAATAGCTGCTTTGGGCCTATTTATCTCGAGGTCATCGGATCGGAGTCATAGATTCTTCTCTTTGCTAAAAAAGAAGAATGATTTCGCATGGACCCCAGAATGTCAGAAAGCATTGGAGGAATTAAAGCGGTACCTATCGAGCCCACCTCCGCTTCACACTCCGAAGGTGGATGAGAAACTATACTTATACTTGGCCGTGTCCGAGGCAGCGGTAAGTGGCGTGCTAGTTCGAGAAGAGAAAGGTACATAATTCCCTATTTATTATGTAAGTCGAACCTTAGGAGATGCTGAAACTAGGTATCCGCATTTAGAGAAGTTAGCACTTGCATTAATAAGTGCATCTAGAAAATTGAAGCCATATTTCCAATGTCATCCTATACATGTGTTAACTACTTATCCACTTCGAAATGTTTTGCTCAAGCCCGAGTTATTCGGCCGATTGGCCAAATGGGCCATCGAGCTCGGTGGGTACGATATTGTATATCAACCCTGAACGACTATCAAGTCTCAAATTCTAGCAGATTTCGTGGCTGATTTTACTCCTACCCTCGTACCCGAAGTAGAAAAGGAACTTCTACTAAAGTCAGGTACATCAGTAGGGGTGTAGACCGTCTTCACATACGGTGCTTCGAATGTGAAAGGGTCCAGGCTCGGCATTATTTTTAGACCACCTACGGGTAGCACTATTAGACCATCTATCAAAACTTCTAGATTAACTAACAATGAGGCTGAGTGCGAGGCCATGATTGCAGGTCTCGAATTAGCCAAAAGCCTGGGAGCAGAGGTCATCAAGGACAAATGCGACTCTTTGTTGGTGGTGACCCAAGTGAACAAAAGCTTTGAGGTTCGAGATGATAGGATGTAGAGATATTTAGACAAGTTACAGGTGACAGTGCACCGGTTCAAGGAGTGGACGTTGGACCATATACCTCAGAAACAAAATAGTGAGGCCGATGCACTTGCAAATTTGGGTTCATCAGTCGAAGAAGATGATGTTGTCCCGGGGACTGTTGATCAGTTGTCGAGGTCTGTGGTTGAGGAAGGTCATGCTGAGATAAACTCTACAAGTTTGACTTGGGATTGGAGGAATAAATATGTTGAGTATTTGAAGCACGGGAAGCTCCCTTCGGACCCTAAAGACTCGAGAGCCCTACGAGCTAAAGCAACTCGATTTACATTGGATGAAAATGGAACGTTGTACAGGAGGACCTTCGATGGAACATTGTCCATATGCTTAGGACCGGGGGACATCGGTTATGTTTTATGAGAAATCCACGAAGGCAATTGTGTGAACCACTCCGGCGCTGACTCTCTGATTCACAAAATTATTAGAGATGGATATTATTGGGGTAGCATGGAGAAAGACACTGAGGAGTTTGTTCAAAAATGTGACAAATGCTAAAGGGTTGCACCGATGATCCATTAGCCTAGTGAAAAACTCCATTCGGTCCTATCCCCATGGCCATTCATGAAATGGGGGATGGACATCGTAAGCCCCCTGCCAATGGCATCAGGTAAAGCTAAATTCATTTTGTTTATGACTGACTACTTTTCCAAATGGGTGGAAGCACATGCCTTCGAGAAAGTAAGAGAAAAAGAAGTCATAGACTTCATATAGGATCACATCGTGTGTCGGTTCGGGATACCCGCTGAAATTGTATGCGATAACGGGAAACAATTCATCGGCAACAAGGTAACAAAGTTCCTCGAAGATCAAAAAATAGAGAGGATCTTATCGACGTCATATCACCCAAGCGCAAACGGCCAGGCCGAGTCCACTAACAAAACTATTATTCAAAACTTGAAGAAAAGGTTGAGTGACTCCAAAGGGAAATGGAGAGAACTTTTACCCGAGGTCCTTTGGGCATATCGAATGACATCAAAGTCCAGCATGGGAGAAACCCCATTTTCGTTGGTGTATGGTTCTGAAACGTTAATTGCAGTAAAGGTCAGGGAACCTAGCGTCAGGTTTCGGCATGCAACCGAGGAATCAAATCACGAGGTTATGAACACTAGCCTTGAACTACTGGATGAAAAACAAGAAGCTGCACTTGTTCGAATGGCCGCACAAAAGCATAGGATCGAGAGGTATTATAACAGGAGGGCCAACCTTCGTCACTTCGAAGTCGGGGAATTAGTTATAAGGAAGTCACCCTCAATACTCGAGACCTGAATATAGGGAAACTAGGCCCAAACTGGGAAGGACCATATCGAGTCATCGGAAAAGGATCCTACAAACTTAGCACAATGGAAGGCGAACAATTTCCAAACAATTGGAATGTATCACTGCTCAAACGGTATTATTTCTAACGTATGAACTTCTCCTTTTTATATTTGTATTCGAAACTAAGCCATTATAGGTATTCGATCGAAGACACCGAGTGTCATGCCCCATAACCGAGGGACGAGACCTTTCCTGCCTAACACGTTACCCCGTGTTTACAATATATATTATTCCACATGAATTAGCAATTTAGAGTTTAAACATGAATCTACTACTTGATTTCATTTGATCCTTTATCATTTCAACATTTGATAATCACAAAACATACAATAATTCCGATTCGGAACCCGATTACTAGTAAACACATTTACTGCCCAAAATACATATGTACAACCCACATCATGTCTACGGAGCCTCTAAGAGTACTAAGGGTTTATACAATACTTGCCGGCAACAAGGCCCCGGCTATACCTTAAAAGACATAACATATACAAAAGAGATGATATAGACTACACACGACCCCGAGAGGAAGTGGGGATCACCGGATCTGCTAAAAGTAGGAAGGGGAAACACCACTATCGGCGGTCTGAGCTACCTGCTGTGGAACCGCCTACATCCATATAAAAGATGTAGCGCCCCCGACAAGAGGGACATTAGTACCGTTGAATACTAGTATGTATGAACAAAGTTTATTCCAAGTAGATTCAAACAGTACACAATTGGAAAACAGTCAAGGTAACCACACAAGTACCACACAGATATACAGATAGTTACAAATGAAGATTTACACAGTTACTCATTTCAATTATTCATCTGTTGCGACACACAACCCGATCCTATCGTATATTCATATTTCACCATTATTATCTCTCCACCCTTATTACTTCGTGTTGCGGTGCGCAACCTGATCCCACCGTACAATTGCACTTCACCCTTATTACCTCTCCACCCTTCTTACATCGTGTTGCGGGGCAACCCGATCCCACCATACATTCACATTTCATAGCAACAATAACCAACAAATTATATCACAGGGATCTTCATCATCAAGAACATAAGTTCATATCAACCAAAAACTATATGAAGTCAAGGCACAATAATCCTTACCAGACAGTAATTCACATATGGTGTTGCCATCATTATTTAGCTCAATTAAATCAATCCACAATTTCTTTTCATCTTTTGCCACGCTCTACACTTAACAATTGGTATACCTTCCTACATTAGAGTACATTAACATTCTTTCATTTAGTAGCACATACTGCCATATTGACATATTCAAATATTTAACGAACCTTACACACGATAGGATAAGCACAAAGAATCACCCTTCACAATCACAAATAGCATGGTAATCGACTAGGAAAATTAGAGAATGAAATCTTACACTTTGACACAGCAGGACAATCAATTAACATATTCTCAAGCAAGAATTGTAATACCGTGTGCTCGGACACCAACAAGGTGAATCTATAAAGATTAAAGTTAGCCATGCATACCTTGAATCGGAATTTCCCTTAAATTTTCTACCACAATTCACCAGACCTTCTAGCACCTTCAATCTAGTTCACAATGTGGCGTAATTGAACTTAGAATTAGGAATAATGATCATGTCTTGAACTCACTTGAGCATTCTATCAAACACTAGGTGTTCCTTTAGATTAAATGGCCTCTTTTTAGTGAAGGATTACTCTATCCCATTTCCTTTTACTAGATTATGACTAGTTGGTTACATGCATGCAAGACTCCAACCCCGATCTTCATGAACTCACCTAACCATGTTTCATTTGAACAAAAATCTGGAAATTAAGGTTGATGGGGTGGAAGCTTACCTCTTGTAGTGAAGAAAATGGTGTCCTACTTGATCAATCCCAGCCTGAGTAGTGATGGAGGAACAAATTTGATGAAGTTGGAACTCTCTCTCTCTAGAACCCACTCTCTCCTCTCTCTAATTTATCAGAAAATAGGCTTAAAATGAAAGGGGTAAGTGTTTTAATGAACTGGGGGTCGGGTATAAAATTAGAATTCTAACAGTCTCGAAACAGAAATACGGTCAGGAATGCGATTGCATATCTGCTATGTGGTCTGCATTCCTGTCGAATAATTGGCCCTCAAATGGGCCAAAAATAAAAGTAGACTGCCCATGTATGCGACCACTATGCGATCCGCATACCTGTTATGTGATCGCATAGTGCGTCGCATAACTCCCTCCGCAAAATTCAAGGTGCAAGAATGCGACAACTATGATGCCCACATTCGTGAAATGTGATCGCATTCTAGGCTGCATAGTTGTCCTTAAAATGGACAGCAAGCTGTCCAAGTATGCGACCACTATGCGGTTCGCATACCTGATCTGCGATCGCATAGTGGACCGCAGACCTGCGCAGATCTGGAAAATTATATCTTTTAAGTCCCGGGGTACTTTTTACTCAAAAAGGGTCTGTTTTAAGAATTTCTACAGTTATAACAACACGGGGACCTATTTGGGCATTATTTTTAGCCATAAAATTTTACGGGTATTTAAATTCTCCCCCACTTAAAATCATTCGCCCTCGAATGAGGATCGGGGAATCACTAGAGTAGGAAAAACACAAAATAAGCCAACCCCAAAATTTTTTTTTTACTAACTCCGATATTTCCTGAAAATTTCGCCAAAGTTTCCTTTGTAATTAGGCCTATCTGTCAGAGAGCCCCCGAAACACATGTTTAACCAATTCCACACGTTACCAGTTACTCTATCAACTTACACATAATCAGGTCATTTCAACAAGCTAAATATAACTCAATTACTTCCACAAGCCTCACATAGTTTGGTTAACTCCACAAATTTGCACATAATTCAACTATTACAATGAGTTGCACATAATTCATCTATTTTAATGAGTTTCACATAATCCAACTAATCACAACAACATATACATTTATGGAACAAAGTTTGAGAAGTCACAATAGTAGGGTAATTAGGGGAATGGAGCGTTCTTGCACAAAATTTAACACAATATATAATTGCTTAGGAATGACAACTTTCAAAACCACTACTGGACTTATTCAAACAGGTGGGGATATTTCTCTCATTTCATTTTCCGCTTCCCATGTGGCTTCTTCGATTTGTTGACTCCGCCATAATACTTTAACATAAGCAATCTCTTTGTTCCTCAATCTACGGACTTGCCTATCAAGAATCGCAACTGGAACCTCTTCATATGACAATCCTTCATTAATTTCAACCGTCTCCACCGGCACAATGGTGGATGGATCCCCAATCACCTTTTTCACATGGACACATGAAACACTGGGTACACTAATGACATCTCAGGGGGAAATTCCAGCCTATAAGCCACATGTCCTATCCTTTGAGAAATCCGATACGGCCCGACATACCTAGGGCTCAATTTTCCTTTCTTCCCAAACCGCATTACTCCTTTCATGGGAGACACCTTCAAGAATACCCAATCATCTACTTGAAATTCCAAATCTCTTCGACGAATGTCTGCATAGGATTTTTGACGACTCTGAGCAGTCTTCATCCTTTCTGAATGACTTTGACTTTTTCCATAGCTTGGTGCACAAGATCCGGTCCTAGAAGTTCCGCCTCGCCAACCTCGAACCATCCAATCGAAGACCTACACCTCCTTTCGTACAATGCCTCAAATGGGTCCATTTGAATACTAGCATGGAAATTGTTATTATAAGCAAATTCTATAAGCGACAAGTGATCATACTAGCTACCCTTGAAATCTAATACACAAGCCTGCAACATATCTTCAAGCATCTGAATGGTCCGCTCTGCCTGCCCATCAGTCTGTGGGTGGAATTCTGTGCTGAGATTTACCTGCGTACCCAGACTTTGCTGAAATTTCTTCCAAAAGTTAGCTGTGAACTAGGCCCCTCGATCCGAGATAATAGATACTGGAGTGCCATGGAGTCTGACTATTTCCTTGATATACAACTGAGCGTACTGTTCCGCAGTATCGGTGGACTTGACTGGCAAGAAGTGAGTTGATTTCGTGAGTCGATCCACTATCACCCAAATTGAGTCGAACTTGCGCTGAGTGCGGGGTAACCCTACCACAAAGTCCATATTGATCATCTCCCATTTACACATCGGTATTTCCATAAGCTGCGCCAACCCACCGGGCCTCTGATGCTCGACCTTCACTTGCTGACAATTCGGACATCTAGCCACAAAGTTCGCCACACACCTCTTCATTCCATTCCACCAATAAATCTCTTTGAGATCATGATACATCTTCGTAGAACCTGGGTGTACTGAATACCTGGAATTGTGAGCCTCTACCATTACCCTTTCCCGAAGATCATCCACGTCCAGAACACATAGTCTCACTTGGCACCGCAAAACACCGTCATCATTGCCGAGTGAAAATGCTGTAGTCTTATGATTCAGAATTGCCTCTCTCCACTGTACCAATGCTGGATCTCTGAATGGCTTTTCCTTGATTTCCGTTACAAGTGAAGATTCTGCTCCATTACATACCACGACATCCCCTCGTCTAAGGTCGAAAGACAGATCCCCAGACTAGCCAACTGATAAACCTCCCGAGCCAAAGTCCTCTGACCTGCTTCCAAATGAGCCAAGCTACCCATGCATTTCCGACTAAGAGCGTCGGCTACCACATTCGCCTTTCCTGGATGGTACAAAATATCCATATCATAATCCTTGAACAATTCTAACCACCTCCGCTGCCTTAAGTTCAACTCCTTTTGTTTGAATAAATATTGAAGACTCTTGTGGTCTGTGAAAACGTCCACATGGACCCCATAAAGATAATTCCGCAAGATTTTTAGTGTAAACACAATCGCTGCGAGCTCCAAATCATGCGTCGGATAATTCTTCTCGTGAATCTTGAGTTGCCTAGAATCATACACTATAACCTTCCCACACTGCATCAACACACACCCCAAACCAACCCTTGAAGCATCACAATAAACCAAAAATCCCTTTGTACCCTCTAGCAAGGTCAACACCGGCGCCGTAGTCAATCTCAATTTCAATTCCTGAAAACTCTTTTCACAAGCATCGGACCACTGGAACTTAACCGCCTTCTGCGTCAGCTTAGTCAATGGGGAGGCGAGGGTAGATAATCCCTCCACAAATCTTCGATAATACCCAGCTAGACCCAAGAAACTGCGAATCTCTGTTGGGGTCGTTAGCCTAGGCCAATCCTTTACCGCTGCAATCTTTTGGGGATCAACCCGAATCCCTTCCCGGTAAACAACATGGCCTAAAAAGGTGACTGATTCTAGCCAAAATTCACATTTTGAAAACTTTGCATACAACTGGTGCTGATGAAGAGTCTGCAGAACTGCCCTAAGGTGAGTAGCATGATATTCCTGACTTCGCGAATAAACAAGGATATCGTCAATGAAGACAATCACAAAGGATTCAAGAAACGGTTTGAAAACCTGATACATAAGATCCATAAAAGCGGATGGGGGGTTGGTTAGCCCAAAAGACATTACCAGAAATTTAAAGTGCCCATATCGAGTGCTGAAGGCGGTCTTAGGAATATCCTGCTCCCTGATCTTTAACTGGTGATACCCGGAACGCAAATCAATCTTTGAGAAGAACCTAGCACCTTGCAACTGGTCGAACAAATCATCTATCCGAGGCAATGGGTATTTGTTTTTGATGGTGACCTTGTTGACCTGTCGATAAGCAATACACATCCGAAGCAATCCGTCTTTCTTTATGACAAAAAGAACCGGTGCGGCCCAAGGTGACACACTTGGCCGAATGAAACCTTTTTCTAATAGATCTTTTAACTCTCTTAATTCTGCTGGCACCATTCGATAAGGTGGAATAGATATTGGCTACGTACCTAGAAATACATCAATCCCGAAATCGATCTCTCTATATGGAGGAATCCCGGGAAGCTCGTCCGAAAATACTTCAAGAAATTCATTCACAACAGGCACAGATTCGGGAGCAAGCACCTCAGAAGTGGTGTCTGCAACCTGGACTAAATGGTAGATGCACCCTTTTATGATCATCTTTGAGGCTTTAAGCTATGAAATAATCCTACCTCTTGGCACAACATTATTCCCCTTCCACTCGATAACTGATTCATTAGGAAACTCAAGCCTCATAATCCTGGTTCGGCAGTCGAGTTTAGCAAAGCATAAATAGAGCCAATCCATCCCCATAATTACATCAAAGTCTACCATTTCTAACTCAATAAGATCGACCGTGGTATCCCGACCACGCACCGTGAAAACACAATTCCTATAGACTCGCACGACCGTAATGGAATCACCAACTAGAGTCGACACAGAGAACGGCTCGTGAAGATGTTCGGTTTCTATCCCAAAACTTGAAGCAATAAATGGAGTAACATATGACAAAGAAGACCCGGGATCAATAAGAGCATAAACATCATGTGACTGAACAGTCAGAATACCTGTGACAACACATCGCACAATACAGAGTAACAATGAAAGGGTATTTTACTAAATGTCCATGCAGCCCCCGAATTATAGATGTGGTCGACAACACACCGATAAGAAGGTCTCTACTAGACACGACTCCGAGAAATCCTAGGACACTTTTAAAAACCTTAGGCTCTGATACCAAGTTTGTCACGCCCCAAAACCGAGGTACGAGACCGGCGCCCAACCGGATGATCCCGGTCAACTGGACCTGGATTGCCTTTCCTGCCCAACGCGTTACCCCGTGTTTACAATATACATTATTCCACATGAATTAGAAATTTAGATTTTAAACATGAATCTACTACTTGAGTTCATTTCATCCTTTATCATTTCAACATTTGATAATCACAAAACATACAATAATTCCGATTCGGACCCCGATTACTAGTAAACACATTTACTGCCCAAAATACATATATGTACAACCCACATCATGTCTACGGAGCCTCTAAGAGTACTAAGGGTTTACACAATACTTGCCGGCAACAAGGCCCCTGCTATACCTTAAAAGACATAACATATAAAAAAGAGATGATATAGACTACACACGGCCCCGAGAGGAAGTGGGGATCACCGTATCTGCTGAAAGTAGGAAGGGGAAACACCACTATCGGCGGTCTGATCTACCTGCTGTGGAACCACCTACATCCATATAAAAGACGTAGCGCCCCCGACAAAAGGGATGTTAGTACCGTTGAATAGTACTAGTATGTATGAACAAAATTTATTCCAAGTAGAGTCAAACATTACACAATTGGAAGACAGTCAAGCTAACCACATAAGTACCACACAAATATAAAAATAGTTACAAATGAAGATTTCCACCGTTACTCATTTCAATTATTCATCTGTTGCGGCACGCGACCCGATCCCACCGTATATTCACATTTCACCCTTATTACCTCTCCACCCTTATTACTGTATTGGTAAAAAAGACTTTCATACGTAAGCCAGCTTTTGACAACTCAGCCAGTCACATGGACACAGGAAAATGTGACAGTTGGACGTGACAGTTGGACATGACTCCTTGAAGAGAAATGGTACAAAGAGGCACGGTTCAGTAAACCCATGAACTTATCAGCCACGGGAAACTCAACTTGATCAAAATGGGAGAAAGGATCAGTCAGAATGAATCTAGACAAAGCTACGAGCATATTCAGGGACCCACAATTGATTACTCGAACGTTATGTAACTGAACCCCAATTACCGTTATCCTTTGTAATGCCTCATTAATGTCATAATTAGTCATTAATGAGTAACCATAGCAAGATTCGAACGTTGTAAGAATCTCCTATAAAAGGGAGGGGAATACAACTTGTAAAGGCATCTGATTCTCGAATACGATCAACGTCAATCTTTTATTTCTACAATATTGTCTATTATTCATTTTTCCCATTACCTTGATTATCAGTAACCCGTATTCATATTAAAAATAAGCTTTAGTCAAAGGGTCTAATTCTTTGGTTAAACAAATTGGTTCCGTTACCGGGAATATGATAATATTTATTTACTTTCCAAGTGATATCCTTTGAATTATGTCAAACCCCAACGNTTGGGTTGGTAAACTCAGGAAGAGGAGATACTCCTAATAAATCTCTCAAAACAAGACCAGGTATATCTAATAACTCAGAATTACAAAATTTACTGCTAACCATGCAGAAACAGATGAAGGAGCAGAATGATCGCATCAAACAAATTCCTGACCTGTCATCAAAGGCATCAATGTTGATAGATATTCTTAACAACCTTGGAAGCCAAGTGCGGCACCTTTGCCTATACCCAAGAAGTTTAAAATGCCTGACGTTCCCAAATATGATGGAACAACTGACCCACGCGACCATGTGACTGCTTTCACTACTGGGGTAAAAGGCAACGACTTAACGAAACAAGAGATTGAATCAGTCCTTGTCAAAAAATTTGGGGAAACACTTACCAAAGGGGCTCTAACCTAGTATTCTCTTATCCTTGAGAATTCTATTGACTCTTTTGCTGAGCTTGTAGATTCGTTTATAAAAGCACACTCTGGTGCACAAAAAGTTGAGAAGAGAATGGAAGACATATTCAAAATAAAACAAGGAGACACGGAACTACTCCGTGAGTTTGTAGACAGGTTTCAACGAGAAAGAATGCAGTTACCCAGGGTGCCTGATAATTGGGCAGCCATGGCATTTGCAAGCAACCTAAACGATAAAAGCTCAGAAGCCACGAGACGACTTAAGGAAAGTCTAAGAGAATTCCCCGCTACAACATGGAACGATGTATATAACAGGTACAGTACTAAACTCAGAATAGAAGAAGATATCATTGCTCGTTCGAGAGATGAAGATCATTCCAGATCCAGACGTCCTGAATCAGATAGAAGATCAGGTAAAAACAGGTACGATCCTTACTTAGGACCCTCGGGACGCGATATCCGCCCCAGGTTCGAAAACACTAGGTCGGACTATAGACCACAAGGAAGAGACGTAGTCTCATCCTCGTCTAGATCCAGAAAAGATCGAGATGAACGACCTAGAGGTAGTACTCAAATTGGGGATCATACCTTTAATGTAAGTACTACTGAACTTGTCTCAATATTGAAGAACATGGGAGACAAGGTTAAGTGGCCCAAAGAGATGCGGTTAAATCCAAGTAGAAGAAACCCAGATCACTGGTGTGAATTTCACAACGATCATGGGGACAAAAGTGTGGATTGCAGATTTTTACAAGGTGAAGTAGAAAATTTGTTAAAACAGGGCTATTTAACAGAATTGTTTAGTGATAAAGGTAAACAGACATACATGAGGAACATGGAGGAGCCCCCAAAGCATCCTTCTCCAAAATACCGTTAACGTAATACACGGGGGTGAAGAAGTAAACAGAGTGATTTGCAAAACAACCACAAAGTTCAGAATTACACACGGGAAACGTGCTCGTTGAGAAGACGATATAACCTTCAATGATGCAGATAGCAACGGATTAATGCTTCCGCATAACGATGCTCTGATAATATCTTTACTTATTCATGACACTCACATAAAAAAAGTATTGATTGATCCAGGCAGTTCAGTCAATATCATTTTGCTAAGAGTCGTGGAAGAAATGCTACTGGGGAATCAAGTAATCCCAAAAGCACTAGCCATATCAGGGTTTGATAACTCTACAGTTATAACAAAAGGAGAAATTGAGCTTAGCACTTATGCTGAGGGGGTGATCAAAAGAGCTAGGTTCCAAGTCATCGATACTCACATGGCTTATAACGTGATCATTGGAAGACCATGGATCCACGACATGAAAGC
>ML414770.1:74813-96183 GCA_005239525.1 Nicotiana knightiana
CCCTCTGAATGGGGGATTCAACAAATCAAAGGAGATCAACAGACCGCAAAAAATATAAATTCTATGGTACAATACAACAAGAAAATAGAGGTGGAAGAATTACGAGATAAGGAAATCTCCCAAGAAGGTATCAACGCCCAAACAGGCATAGCAGAAATTACTGCCCAAATAGGTACGGAAGGTATTATTGCTGAAACAGGTACGAAAAAAATACATACGAGAAGGAAAATCAAGTTACCACGGAAGGTATACTATACCACACAGAAACAGATTCCAGACCGGACGTCATTCATGAACCGGAGGAAGATGAGCACATCAAAACAACTACGGAAGAGCTCGAAGCTGTTCCATTATCAGAACAAAAGCCTGAGCAGAAAGTGTATATAACACGAGGCTAGACTCCGCTCGAAGAGGTAAGTTGATTGATTATTTAAAAGCTAACACAGACTGCTTTGCGTGGTCCCACTCAGATATGACAGGCATTTCACCAGAAGTGATGACTCATAAACTAAATGAAGATCTATCCTTCGTACCTGTTAAGCAGAAGAAAAGAAAGCAAGGACCATTCAAGAACCAATTGATTGACGAAGAGGTACATAAACTCTTGAAGATTGGTTCGATACAAGAGGTAACATAGCCTAACTGGTTAGAAAACACCGTGGTAGTACCTAAAAAGAATGGAAAGTGGAGAGTATGCGTAGATTATACTGACTTAAACAACGCATGCCCCAAAGATTCATTCCCATTGCCTCATATAGATCAAATGATTGATGCCACCGCAGGTCATGAACTATTAAGCTTTTTAGATGCATATTCTGGTTATAATCAGATTAAAATGAATCCTTTAGACGAGGAAAAAACCTTCTTTATCAGGAACAGGGGGACTTATTGTTATAAAGTCATGCCTTTTGGCCTAAAAAACGCTGGAGCCACCTATAAAAAGTTAGTGACCAAGATGTCCCAAGAACATCTGGGAAAAACGATGGAGGTTTACATTGATGACATGTTGGTTAAATCAACACAAGCACAAGACCATTTCCAGCACCTCTCTGCTTTTGATAGTTTACGGAAGTTAAATATAGAGAAATGCGCTTTTGGAGTGCAATCAGGCAATTTTTTGGGTTTCCTTGTATCAAACAGAGGAATAGAGGTAAATCCCGCTCAAATTAAAGCCATAGAGGAAATACCTGATGTCTTAACAAATAAAAAGGAAGTTCAAAGACTGACAGGGAGAATAGCAGCTTTGGGTAGGTTTATTTCTAGATCTTCCGAAAAAAGTTTTAAATTCTTCTCAGTTCTCAAAAAGCAGAATCAGTTTGAATGGACTGAAGAATGTCGGCAAGCCCTCAAGAACCTGAAGATTTATCTATCGAAACCACCAGTGCTTTCAAAGCCAAAAGAAGGGGAAAGATTGTACATCTACCTGGCTGCCACAGGAATTGCTGTAAGTGCAGTATTGGTAAGAGAAGAAAAAGGTAAACAATCACCAATATATTAAGTAAGTAAAACTTTGATAGATGCTGAGACTAAATATCCACATCTGGTAAAGTTAGCCTTAGCTTTAATAATGGCATCTAGAAAATTATGACCCTATTTTCAATGCCACCCAATCACCGTTGTGACCTCATATCCTTTAAGAAATATTCTGCATAAACAGGAATTGTCAGGAAGATTAGCCAAGTGGGCCATAGAATTAAGTGAGCATGAAATAATCTATCAGCCTAGGACTGCAATTAAGTCTCAAATACTAGCTGATTTTGTTGCTGACTTTAGTAATAACATTGTATCTGAAGTAGAAAAAGAGTTACAACTCTTTAAAGGTGTTAATCCAGGCCTATGGACCTTGTTCACTGATGGTTCTTCAAATATAAAAGACGCCGGCTTAGGTATAGTCTTGATATCACCCACGGGTGAAAAGACACGACAAGCTATAAAGTGTTAACCTATCACTAACAATAAAGCAGAGTACGAAGCTGTTATTGCAGGGCTTGAACTCGCACGGGAGCTCTCAATCGAGCAAATTGTGATTAACAACGACTCCCAACTGGTAGTAAATCAGATACAGGGGACTTACATCGCTCGAGAGACTAGAATGCAACAGTATCTTGAAAAAGCATGAGAGCTCGTGAGACAATTCAAAACATGGAAGGTAGTGCAAATACTTAGAGAGGAAAATGCAGAAGCAGATGCACTAGCTAACCTCTCAGTAGTGACAGAAGTAACGAACAAAGACAATACAATTTTCATTCAACTATTTCATTCAATAATAGACCAAGATAGGAATGAGGTAACTTTCAATAACCTAACCTGGGGCTGGAGAAATGAAATTCTTAATTTCTTGTAGAATGGCACCGTACCTGAAGATAGGAAAGCGGCTCAAGCACTACGCCGCAAATCTACACGATACTGCCTTATTCACAACTTACTTTATCGCAAGATGTTCGGATGACCCCTAGCTAAACGCCTTGGACCTAACCAAATGAAATTTATGATGAAAGAAGTCCACGAAGGACACTGTGGAAATCACTCAGGGGCGATATCCTTAGTGAAAACACTAATCAGAGCCGGATACTATTGGCCTAAGATGGAAGAAGAAGTTGAGAATTTCATATCCAAATGTGACAGATGCCAAAGGTTTGCTAATAACATGCACCGACCAGCGGAATTATTACATCCAATAATATCCCCATGGCCTTTCATGGAATGGGGTATGGACATAGTAGGACCTCTTCCCAAAGCTAAAGGACAGGTACGATTTTTACTCGTACTAACCGACTATTTTACAAAATGGGTAGAGGCAGAAGCGTTCAAACAAGTGCGAGAAAAGGAAGTTAAAAGCTTCTTATGGCGAAACATAATATGCCGCTTTGGAATACCAAAGGAAATCGTGTGTGATAATGGCCCACAATTCATAGGCTCACAAATCACAGAATTCTTCAAAAGTTGAAAATCAAGCGGATCACTTCAATGTCGTACCATCCCGTGGCTAATGGTCAAGTTGAGTCAACAAATAAGGTCATCATCAACAATCTAAGGAAGCGACTGGATAAGCCAAAGGAAACTGGCCTGATGAGTTACCAGTGGTGATATGGGCGTACAGAACAACTTCAAAAATAGCCACGGGAGAAACTCCGTTCGCACTTGTTTATGGCTCAGAAGCCTTAATACCTGTGGAGATTGGAGAACCAAGTATAAGGCTCTCGACAACCATGGAAGGTAAAAACGACGACGAATTAAGGACCAACTTGGACCTGCTCGAACCACGGAGAGAAGCAACATTGATACGGATGTCAGCTCAAAAATAAATCATAGAGCGTTATTACAACCATAAAGCTCATCTCATGTACTTTAAAATTGGGGACTTCGTCCTCAAAAAATTATTTCAATCAACAAAAGAAGCAGGTGCAAGAAAGCTAAATCCAAACTGGGAAGGACCTTACAAAATCCGAGGCATAGCTGGGAAAGGCGCCTATGAGTTGGAAGCTATGGACGACAGAGTTCTACCAACAAGTTGGAACGCCATCCATCTAAAGAAGTATTACTTCTAAAAGAAAAGAATATCCACTGTCAGGTATCACACGTTCGATTTTATTTTGAACATTTAAAAATTTTACTAAATTTTTTAGATGATAGGGCATAAAGCTAACCCGTTACCAGATAATGATATTAGACCTGCAAAGACACGAGGAAATAACACAATTCCCGGTCTAGGGTTACACTTTCTGATGGACGTTTTAAAAGGGTTAAGCAGTCATCATCTAAAAAACTATATACCTTCGAGTCCGGAATGTTTTTCCTTTTCAGGAAAAGGACCACAAGGAAGGAATAATCAAGTGCTCGAGATTTCATTCTTCAAAGCTCAAACACTTGGGGGACTATACAGTATGGAAGGCTAAGACGAAGCAAAGAATACTATTAGAAAGTCAAAAGCTCGAGCCTAAAGACCCATCTACCCAATGAGACAAGTGACACAAGAAGAATAGAAAGAAATCAAAAGAGTCATCCAAATGCAAAGCCTAATGCAAAAATCAAAAACCTTTGAACATATTCAGGTTGAAAGGAAAAATGTTAGTCACGAGAAAGAAATGTACATCTTTTCAAAACTGTCGTAACAAAAACAGTTAGAGGTAAAAGATCATCATTAATATACTCATTCAAAAAACTATTCTCGAATAAAATAGTTATGGATGAAAGATCAAAATCCTTGTATTTGTTCAAAAAAACTGTTATCAAATAAAAACAGTTACGAATAAGAAAACATTTCCCTCGTACTTATTAGAAAACTGTTTCCAAAACAGTTGTGGGTAAAAACCCCAATATTTATAAAAACTGTTACTAGTAAAAAATAGTTATTTTTTTGTATTAATATCTAAAAATTGTTACCTACGAAAAACAATTATGAAATACAAGAGTATATCAAATCTGTTAAATGAAAAACAGTTGCAAGCGTGAGTTTTAGACGATAACCAAACACATGTAAAATGTCATGGAAGTTCAAACAAAAAACTTTCCTTGGAAACATTCTTAAACATGTGTAAAATTCCTATCACTCTATTGCATTATCACGAAGTTGAGACGTCTTCTTCAAGTCAATTATAAAGGGCCCTCTTCCATAAAGTATGCCTATTATAAAAAGTCAAACATTTAATATGACACCGTGCATATTATAAAAAGGTACGAGTAGTCTAAAGCATTCCGCATGCAAAACTCGAAGGTAAAACTAAAACCTCAAAAAATAAAGCATGCAAAAGACTTAAAGAGTGAAATAGAAACTCAACAAAAGTCGAACTAACATTTATATATTAAGACGGCTAAAACTAAGTATTAACTTATACTTAGCCGTATAAGATTTTTATATTTACATTGTGGTGCCCCTAAGTTGTCATTTGGGGACTTAAAGGAAATCCAAATTCACCCCCGATGGGACTGGGGGTAATCACCAATTGATACAAAGAAAAAGAAAAAAAGGATAACCAACTAGATATTTTCAAGAGAGGGGTTGACTTCAGTGGCAGAAGGAGCGGGAGCAACTAGGGACGAAGAGGCATGAGCGGCTGGAATCTCACCATCAAGTGAATAGAGGTTATGACCCTGTTGAGCCTTCTCCATGGCTTCCTTAGTTTTGGCTATTTCAGCACTAATGTCAAAACCCTCTTGACTCATTTCCATCAATGTGTCAAGGCGAGAATTCATATACGCCCAGCTCACATCGAAAACACCCACCTCTTCCAAATCTTCACAATCTTTTGCCCACACTTGAAGCTCAGCTCTCAACCCGTCCTTCTCCGCCTCCACCGCTTCATGAGCGGCCCTTAATGGAACAATCGACTCCTCTAAAGTTTGAGCTTTTTCTAAAGCCCTGCGAAGATCTTCTTGAGTACAAGTGAGTGATTGCACGAGCTCGCCTGGGTATTCTTCCTTCTTCCCCAGCAAGTTCTTCAAGTATCTAATCTCCTCTGAGGCACGAGACAACTTCTCCGCGAACGAAGACTCCAGAACACTCTTATCTTTATCAGCTTGACTGCAAGAAGCCCGCTGCACTGCTAGTTCTACTGCCATAAGTCTCATCTGCCGCTTCAAGGTACTCCTTTCCTCTTCTAAAGCATCCATGTCAATCATTAGGCTATCATACTGTGCTTTACAATTATCAACTTATGCCTGCAACTCTCTTGTCTCTTGGTCTGTGTTTGAAATCCTCTTCATAAGCTCCATGCCTATAAGATTAATCTACAAGAAATAAACCAGTCAGATATGGTAAATTTCATATACGAGAGTGAAAGAGGGTAAATTACACCATACCTTCAAAGAGGTATGAACGACCTCATTGGCTCATGTAAGAGCACCGTGGCTAGCTAGCTTTTCTTTCTCAGTGGGACCTATCAAAGGCTTGAGCCACACTTCAGGCTCACCCGCATTCTTGAAAAGGTTTCCTCAGCTGGAACCTCTATTACTACTTGCCGCATCTCTCTGCTGGCAGACCCTACTTCCCTAACGAAAGGCATGGAAGCAAGCAGAGATGGAACATCAACATGCACGGAAGGTTGAGGAGCTGGAGAAGCCAAGGGCAAAGAAGCAGGCATGGAAATTTGAAGGGTTGAAGAAGTTACAGGCAAAGCAGCAGCAAAAGTTGATAGCCAAAGGAATAGACGAAACAACTTCTCTCAAAGAAGTAGGAAAGACAGCAACCAAAGGGACGTCGTCAGGAGCAAGATCAATACCATCATGAATAGGGGAATGTGAAACATCATCAAAGACAGGGGGCTAAATCACAAACACGGAAGGCAAGGTTGAGGCAGTAGGCTCATCATCTAAAACCATTCGCCTTCTCCGTGACCTGTGCACTAAAGCACCCTCTTCCTCTTCTTCTATGGAACGAGACTCACTAATCTTCCTCTTCGAGGAAGATGAACTAACAATAATTTCCTGGGTTTGAGCCAAGGACATCTTCGGGATAGAGGAAGTAGACACCCCATAAGCAGAGAACCCTATTTAAAAGGAAAAAAAGGTTAAACGACAGAAAAAAGAGACTCGAGTAAGGAAAGAAGCAAGAACAAGAGCTTCACTTACCGTGGGTCTATACTTGCCAACCATACCTCCCAGCGAGGTATTGCCAAGATTTTTCTTCTGAAGGAGCAACATATAACAATTTTCTACCCAATCACGAATACCAGAGACATTCTCAACAATATTCATGATTGCTAAGAAAAAAATATAGATACGGTGTTAAATAAAATATCTCAATTCAAAACAAGAAGAAGTAAATGTGAGATAAAGCATACTCACGTGCGCGATTCCACTTCTCAGGGAAGGGAAGATTTTCTTCACCCACTAAACCAGCAGTGGGTACAACAACATACCGGAGGTACCAACCCCTATCCTTGTCATCTCCAGGGGTTACCAGCACTCTTTTGCTTCTAGCAGTCAGAGTAAAAACCCCTTCACGAAATAAGGTAGGAGAGTAGAGGTGAATAAGATGGTTGAAGGTAAAAGGAACCGACGCTAAAGAAGACAAACTCCTAAGGCATGCAAAAACTCGCCACACAAGCGGGCCAACTTGTCCTAAGCAGATATTGAAAAAATGGCAAAACTCAATTATAACTGGGTCAATGGTGGGTCTAAACCCTAAAGTGAAACGATACGTATAAACAAAAGAATATCCCATCTTTTAAGACATTATTCTTTGATTACTATTCAGAATATAGACAGAAAAGTCAGATTTCCAAAAGCATTCCCTACGAACAAGAGAAATCTGACCCTCAGTTATAAGGGTTGGATATATTTCTACACTATCAAGAGAAGAAGATTGATCTACAAGAACTTGACCATCCCTAGCAAAAACAAAACTCGGCAGGGACAATTTCATCGACTCCAGGTTCACGAAGGCGTTCGCCTCTACCTCTAGACAAAGACTGAGAAACCCTAAATCTCAGAGAAACTGGAGATCTAGTGGAAGGAGGAGGAACTATCTTTGAAAAAGAAGATCCCCTCGAAGGAGTGGATCCTAGACTTCTAAGTCTACCACCCCTCCGACTCCTAGTCGGAGCAGAAGAAAGCGCTAAACTTTCAATATCATTACTCTTTGAGGGTGGTTTGAAGAAGACATGTTTAGAAAGGCAAAGAAGAAAGCTCTTTACAAAAGACAAAGTTAGAAAAGTGTTTCGTGGAAGCAAAGAAAAGAAAACATGTATTTATACTTCAAGACAACCGTCAAACATGAAGAAAAAGGAAAATAATGATGAAAAGTCATAATTGAAGATGTCACTTCGGGACTGGCACAGCCGCAAAAAGCCCTAAAAGGTGCTGAGTAAATGCAGAACCAATCCAAAAAGGACACATGGTATGAGAATTAAACGGAAGTGACAAACGACGCCTATGGTGCAGAGAAGGATACAATGATTCAAGGAAAAGCGGTGACAAAATATTCGTGCCATAAATGAATATCCACTTACCAAATATTAATCTCTAAATATATGGTAAGTGGGGGGACTATCTGTATTGGTAAAAAAGAGTTTCACACGTAAGCTAGCTTTTGACAACTCAGCCAGTCACATGGACACAGGAAAACGCGACAGCTGGACGTGACTCCTTGAAGAGATACGGTACAAAAAGGCACGGTTCAGTAAACCCACGAACTTATTAGCCACGGGAAACTCAAATTGATCAAAATGGGAGAAAGGAACGATCAGAATGAATCTAGACAAAGCTACGAGCAGATTCAGGGACCCACAATTGATTACTCGAACGTTATGTAACTGAACCCCAATTACCGTTATCCTTTGTAATGCCTCATTAATGTCATAATTATTCATTAATGAGTAACCTTAGCAAGAGTCGAACGTTGTAAGAATCTCCTATACAAGGGAGGGGAATACAACTTGTAAAGGCATCTGATTCTCGAATACGATCAACGTCATCTTTTATTTCTGCAATATTGTCTATTATTCATTTTTCCCATTACCTTGATTATCAGTAACCCGTATTCATCTTAAAAATAAGCTTTCGTCAAAGGGTCTAATTCTCTGGTTAAACAATTACTTCGTGTTGCGGTGCGCAACCTGATCCCACCATACAATCGCACTTCACCCTTATTGCCTCTCCACCCTTATTACTTCGTGTTGCAGCGCGCTACCCGATCCCACCGCACATTCACATTTCATAGCGACAATAACCAACAAATTATATCACAGGGATCTTCATCATCAAGAACATAAGTTCATATCAACCAACAACTATATGAAGTCAAGGCACAATAATTCTTACCAGACAGTAATTCACATATGGTGTTGCCATCATTATTTAGCTTAATTAAATCAATCTACAGTTTCTTTTCATCTTTTGCCACGCTCGGCCCTTAGCAATTAGATACCTTCCCACATTAGAGTACGTTAAAATTCTTTCATTTAGTAGCACATACTGCCATATTGACATATTCGAACATTTAACGAACCTTAGACATGATAGGATAAGCACAAAGAATCACCCTTCACAATCGCAAATAACATGGTAATCGACTAGGAAAATCGACTAGCCAAATCTTCGACCTCATCAGTCTTGTCATCTAGGAACTAGTGGAATGAGTCTATGTCCCCATGGATGACGCTCTTCTTGCGCCTCCAAGCAGGCCCTACTTTATCTTGAGAGTCTTCGGGCTTCGAAGCCCTTTTTATTTTATTGTCCTTTTTTGGCTTTGGATTCGGGGACTCCGTCTTCTCCCTGAGAGGGGCCGGCCTCATCTCAGAAAAGTCACCAATGCTTGCACAAATGAAAATTAAATGTGAGGAAGGAACACTCTTCAATGGAGAAGAATGTATCGAAGATTTTACCATGGTGTTTTGCTTCCCACTTGCCATTCGACAAGTCATGCCACTTGCGTTTGTCATACGAGGAGGTGACGGCTAGCTTCCGAACCCAGTCCTCGAGATCGGGGATCACATGGGGCATCCAAGGGACCGCTGCAAGTAAAGGAAAGAACATTATACAAGGTATAGTGAAAGTGCAGAAAGTCACTGAGAAAATGAGCTCCACCTACAGTCGAAGTTCCAATTCTTGGGGAACAATAGTTTCTCTCCGGGAATAATATCGATGGTCCTCACTCGGATAAACCGGCTCACCTAACCTCGATCTTTGTCCTCATCGTTGCTGGCAATGAAATATTTGGTCGACCGGCATTGGAGCTTGGTCAGCCCTCGAAAATGTTGAGGCTGATATAAACGGATGAGGTGGCTGAGGGTGAATTCGAGCCCCTCGACCTTGCTGGTGAAGTATCAAAGCAACATCACTATCCCCCAGAAAGATGGGTGGATTTTGCCGAGGGTAACTTGGTACCTCTTGCAAAAGTCGATCACGATTAGATCGAGGGGGTCCAACGTGAAGGGGTAAGTGTACACACTTAAAAACCCCTCCATGTGGGTAGTAATGTCCTCTTCATGGGTGGGGATCTGTACCACGACCCCATCCCCCCAGCCGTAGTCCTTTCTCACAGCTCCGAGGTGTTCCTCCGTTATCGAAGAAATGTACCTCGAAGCGTACTCACATCGGCCAGGAACATCGGGAGGATTTTCGACCATGAAGTCTTTTTTAGACTACAGCCACCAGGAACAATCTCGTGAACAGCCGGCGCCTTACCGCCGGCCGGACAGGAAGAGAGGAGGAAGTTCCCTCTTTTTGAGGAACTGTTTTGGAGGTTTTATCCATTGATTCAGGTTGAGAGAGGCGGAAGGGAGTAAGAGTTGACAACTTTTTAGCGTTGAAATGACGGAAGAACTGGTGGCGGAAGAAGAGAAGATAGAGAGAATAAGAGATTAGAGGAGTTGTAAATGAAGTTAAAAGTCCTTAATGAGGCGAGTAACCAAATATTTATAGGAAATTGGCGACCGTTCGGTGGCGCTAGTTGCCGACCAATACTGACGCGCATTTAATGTTTTTGGAAAATGTACCTATGGGACGTTTCGGGTCACTTCTAACGCATACATCACAAGGATGATGTCATTATTTGGGACTTTGGAAATTCAAGACTCGGATCGTTTCTTATTATTTTATTCTAAGAAGCGCGAGGACTATCTGTATACGGTCGAAACCAGGTAAGCCCGATTTCATGAGGTCGAGGAGCCACTCCGAGCCCGAGTTTGAACTAGGTCGAGCGAGATCAATAGATCGAGCTCGAACCCAACGATGAAGTGCAAGGCTCGAGGAATGAAGCATACAATACTAGGGCCGAGTATGGCCTACCTCGAGATAATGTGGTTATGGGTTCATAACAGAATGGGCGAGATTCCCGAAATGGCACAAAGCTCAAGGCGTAAATCCCAGAATAGATTTTTACGAATTCGTACAAGGCGGTTAGACAGTTGTACAAATTAGATTCCTTTCCAGAAATAGGAATGTACCTTATCTGGGACTCCCCTAATATATAAAGGGGAGCCCATTCATTTGTAGACATCATCAACCATTGGCAAAGAATATACACTCTTACTTTTTGTGCTCATCTCTCATCAGAATTGCTCTTTACCTTTATAATATTATTATTTCTACTTTATCCTACTGTGCATCCGAATCTTTCTCGAGGGTATCTTGGCTCGAGGTCGAGGCCTGCTGAGGCGTTGGGTTTGATCTTTCTTGTTCATCTAATTCATATATTTATCTTATTTCTTATCAGTTAGTATTTTACTAAATCACATATCTTTAAGACCTCATTATAAGTTTAATTGTTACTCATATTTTAGTGTAAACACAACTTCTAATCATTAAACAAATAATCCATCTCCAACTCCATTAAAGGCTTTTGACAACAAATATGAAATAAGAATTCTATTTCTAATTAAATAATCAACAGTATCCTAAAAATTATGAAAATCAATATATGACTGCATTACAATTTGATCCAGAAATTTAAAATAAAATTGCATCTCTATTATAGAGTAAAAATAACGTATCATCAATTACTAACAGATTTTACTAATTCGATAATCCATTTCCCTTCTACTTAAATTTAGAGCTCAAGTCACCATTGATTATTTATGGATTTGAATTATTGAAATATACGATTCCAACAGCTGCAATAAGAAGCTAAATAATGGGGTGAAAACACTAAAACTTTACCTCTCATAAAAAGGCTATTAGAAAGAAAAGAGTACATAAAAGAAGAGCAATAGAGACTGGAGAAGAGAGAAAAAGTAGATTTATCACATATTAACATCTTAGAAGTTCTTCTACTTAAATTTATTCGAGGTAAGAGAATTATAGATTGATTTGGATACCATATTAGGATTATTAACGATATATAAAATTCTTGGGTAGGTTAATTAAATTCCTAAATATTAGGAGTTTTACATAGTTAAAGTTATAAGGAAATGTCAAATAGGCAAAATTAAATTAATTTCAAATTCTAAATATTAGAAAATATAATAGAATGACTATTTTGTCTAATGCAATTTTCTAAAGGTAAAAAAAGAAAATAATATTTCGATACGACCTTCGTACTTTTAATATAATATAAATATATATAAAAAAATTAGTATACCCTTTAAATTCTATTCAGTTTCAAACCCGTCCTCTTATGAAGTTCCCTGTACTTGGATGTAGAAAGCTCTCTGATAGTGATTAGTAAAAAAGTGTCCTCTTCGTTCAAGAATAATCCAACGACACTTAGAAAATTTTCTATTTGAGAGGATGGAAATGCCTTGATAGTTAATGCTACATGCATGAGCGGATCCATAATTTAAATTTTATGTATTTAATTCTTAAGGTTTTTAGTATTTAATCTATTATATTTTTAAAGTTATGGGTTCACATATACTATTTGTTGATATTGTAATGAATTTTTACACATAAATTTCTACTTTGCGACGAAAGTACTAGGTGTTGTTGAACCCGATATAGAAGGGCTGGACTCGCCCATGGCTACTGACAGAACATATGAGTCCACCAAACTGTATATAGACCAGGTCCTATGACAGTTTACACAGAATAAGCTAATACAACAATAAGTAAATGGCACAAGAGATTTTACGTGGAAAAATTCCTGCTCAAGGGGATAAAAAAATCAAGACGTACACTGGTAGGATTTCAACTTCACTATGAGCAAACTTTTAGATTACAACCTATGCAACCTAGGAATTAAACTCTTAATCCCTCACTAACTTGTAATAAACCTATTACAAGCCACTTTGCAATACACCTATTACAAAGACTTCAGCTCATGACTAACTCTAGTCACGACACAAACCCTAAGGTTTATGGTTTACAAAGAGTTCCTAATTAATGCTTCTAGATAAGCAAAGTAGGAATTACAATGAAGAATAATTACAAAGTTACAACTCAACTAAGGACATACAAAGACTTGTTGTAGGAATTGGTCCATAGTAGTGCTGTAATTTGTTCTTGATGCACTTGAGAATTGAATGCTGGATTATCAGATGCTTGGATTGCTTGGATGAATTCTCAAGTGTTCAAGTGATGTTTTGTTGTAATGTTAGTTTTTAATGCAACTTGGATGACATCACTTGAATGATGTAATCACTTGGTTTGTCCTTCCCAACGAAAGTGACTGCTGCACTGTGCAGTACTGTTTGCGTGTACAGTGCAGGCAGTCACTTTCTAGCGGTGGAGAGTTGACTTCATATTGTTGCCAGGGGAACCCAAGGGGATCAAGTCCCTAAGTTGATTCTTTATCTTCTAAAGTCATAGCAACTCTCATTAGATTGAGTCTGATGTTTGAGCTTTGTACCAAGTGTGTATCAGGTTCCTTATCTGGTTCTTGACAATAAGTTTGTTAGATCATCAAAACATAAAGTTAAGGTACTATAAACCCATCAATTTTCCCCTTTTTGATGATGACAACTTAAATATTTATAATACTATACAGAGCGACAAAAACCAGATAAAGAAACAGGAACTTCACAGGTTCCCCCTGACTTTGTGCTTCCCCCTTAATCAGTCCACTGTTTCTTCTTGATTCCTTCAATTTATCCCTTAAATTTATCTCCCCCTTTTTGGCATCATTAAAAACACACAAACAAGCAAATAGCATAAAGAAGTCTAGCTTAGTTAACTCATGCTACTTATGTGCACACAAACATGATAGAAAAGAGAAGAAGAAAAATACAAACATTTACAGCAAAAGAAGGAGATTTTTCATTTAAACAACGAAAACAAATTTGGACTATTTACACGGGAGCAGTACTTGTGATTTCCATCCACAAACCAAAAAAACAAAAACAATCACCACAATATCATCAAAACACTGTCAAGAAGATAAACTGAGACACTGGTCACTGAAGGATTAGCCTAGGGAACACTAGAGGAAGAGGGCTTGGAAGAGGCAGCAAGAGTGTTGAGAACGAGATCTATCCGAGCATTGGCAGACATTTCCTCAGCGAGCAGTTTCTCCCTCAAGTTCTCAACCTATTGCCTGAGATCAACATTCTCCTTAGTCAGACGAGCAACCTCTGCATTTGAAGAGCTGTAAGACCCTAGTGCCTCTTGGGCCTGACTAAGCTGAGTCTCTAATATGGCATTCCTTGCCTTCAACTTTCTGATCTCTTCAGTAGCACTATTTTGAGCATTTATAAGTTGGGAAATTGTTGAAGTGCTGCCTACCCCTCCACTTTTGTCGATACACTCACACTCGTTCTGAGAGAAAGTCTGCTTCTTGGTCCCCATCTTAGGCTGTCCCAAAGGCACTTTAAAGAATTTGAAGACACGCGTAAGGAGAAATCCATAGGGGAGACCATGGTTGCCATCCTTTAGTTCTGCCACTTTTTGCATGTGCTCAATCATTATAGCTGGTAGATTAACAGTTTTGAACCCATCTAGTGCTTCCATCAGAAACAGATCAGCCTTGGAGGTGATGGATCTCCTTTCAGCACAGGGAAGCAAAACCTTGTTCACCAACTCAAAGAGCAACTGGTATACAGGAAGCAAGGCCTTCTTATGCACCTATTCCCCATGCTGTACAACTCTCTCCTTGACAATAGCATTCCTAAAATTTGAGCTACATGCATCTCGAACAGAAGACATCCCTTGAGCAGGAACATTTAGTATGTCTCCTAACACAACAAAGCCCATAACAATGTCTACGCCATTCACCAGTGCGCAGATGTGATCAGATTCAACAGTAAAGAGGTCTGCATAGAAACTTTGAACCTCGTCCTCATATACCTTGGGCACATCCACCTTGAATAGGTGTGCCCACTGTTGAAACTCAACCATCTCAAGCATTTGGCGCATTCCAGTCATCTCAAATATCTCAGGGTCAAAAGTATGACCCCACAGCACTTTCTGATACCTCAACCTTTCTTTAACAGATATAATTCCACTTCTTGCCTTCTTCACAGAACTGGTCTCTTTAACATCCTCCAATTTCCTTTTCATAGACTTTCCACTGGACTTAACTTTTCCACTAGACTTCACTTGCACATCCTTATCAGACACATACTCTTCTACTACCACTTCCTTCTACTTGCCACTATCCTTCACTGACTTTTCACTGGGTGTTCCAACAGCCTCCTTTGAGGTACTCTTAGTATATTGCTTCTTTTTCTGAGACTTCTTGATCAAGGAACTTGGTTGCTCTTGGGCTTCCTCATCAACTTCCACAACTGGGATATTCTTGTCACAAACAACTTCACCCTCCTTTATTAGGCTTTTCTTATTCTTCTTTTTCTTTTTCTTCTTCTTCTTCTTCTTCTTCTTATTCTTCTTCTTCTTCTTCTTCTTCTTCTTCTTATTCTTCCTGTTACTTCTCTTACTCTTCTTGAGACAAGACTCAAGAGCCTCCTTTTTCTGCAACCTTGTGGTAGGTCGCTTAGGAGGGGGCTCAGAAGTTGCTACTGGCCTCCGTACTTTAAAGAACGCACTCAGAGAAACATCATCATCATCTTCTTCATCACTGGACCTCATAACAGAAGCCACTACTTCCAAGGGCTCAACATCAAAGTGAGGAGAAGGAGAAGGGTCGAAACTGTCCCGGGAAGATGATTCCTGACCTGTTTCTTCATGAGAGGGGTCAGGTTCATCAAGAGGGGTCCCAGTAGCCTATTCTAGTGTTGGAGGTTAAAAAAGCACCATCAATCCTTCTCCTACTAAGGGCCGAGTCTCTTCCCCAGAACTTTCCTCACCAATAATCCCCTCAGCAGCAATAACCAACATATTTTCTATGGGGTCCCTCTCTTGAGGTTCCATAGGAGCAACAACAGAAGAGACAGGAGTACCTATAAACTGATCAGAGTTTTCCTTAGAAACCTTATCACTTTCAGGACTGATCGATGAAGCTTTTTTTGCCGATGGACACTCACTCTTTTCTTCTGGAACTGGAATATCATCTTTACTCAACTCTTTGAGTGTCTAAGGAAACAATGGATAGATTATTTCATTCTTAGGGTTGTCTGAGTTCTCAACACTTAGAGGAGGAGTAGAGTCAGAGGGAGTAGATAGAAGGGTGGAAGGTGAAGGAGAAAATGGTTTAGGGTTTTCTATTAGAACAGTGGTGGATGAAGAGATGACTGGTGAGGTTTCTACAGGAGAAGACTCTAGGATTTTCTCTTCAGTGGTAGGAGGGATTATCTGATCCTCAGCCATGATAGAAGATTTTGCTTAAATGTTTTTGGAGAGATTGAGGAAAACAGAGATGGTGGTTCAAGTTTTGGGAGTGAGAGGGTTAGAATGAGGTGAATGAAAATTATGAAGGAAAGAGAAACGGGTTCCGAAACGGCGGCAGATGTGTGGGAAGATCCAACGTTTCGGACGAAAGTGAAAGGATTTGAACGAAAAGACGTGAAATACAGGGTCTGAAAAGGTTAATGATGTGGCATTACTTTTTTTGTTTATTTTGAGATATGTAGGAGAAAAGAAAAAGACTACTAACCTATGGCACAAGAAACAGGTTCCTGACCAGTCTTTCAAAAAATGCTCAACCTTCTTTTACCTCTCATGCATTGCCTTAGCAGATTCTATAATCATCATGCATGTCTATCTGTAACAGTATAGAAGTGAGTTGGACATGGCCGGAAAACACTTTAGCTAATTTTACCTGTATGTCACTTTCATAGGCATATGGTTGAATCAAGTTGTCAATTAGGCTTTATTAGCCCTAGTGCCAGCCTGTTCCTCTCAAAGTGTTCTCTGCTCAGAGCTTTGGTGAAGATGTCTGCAATTTGATGTTCTGTGCTGCAAAACTTCATACATATAAGCCCCTTTTCTACATTGTCTTTGAGAAAATGATGTCTCACATCAATGTGCTTGGCTCTCTTGTGCTAGACTGGATTTTTTGCCATATTGAGTGCACTTTTGTTATCACACAATAGAGGTACACAATCAGTGTATACTCCAAAATCTTCCAGCTGCTACTTGATCCATAGAAGCTGAGCACAACAGGAGGGTGCTTCAACATATTCTGCTTCAGCTGTTGAAAGAGCTACTGAATTTTGCTTTCTTTTGGCCCATGAGATAAGACATGACTCCAAGAAGTGAGCCATTCCAGATGTGCTTTTCCTATCCACAAGATAACCTACATAATCAGCATCAACATACCCAATAAGATTAAGATTGTCACCTGAAGGGTAGTATAATATCTGGCCTGCTTGCAGTAAGATATATGAGAGATCCAATGATGCCTATATACATTGTTTGATTCACATGAGATCCAGATTCATCCATATCTAGTCGAGTATTTGTGGCAATGTGAGTGTCAATCACTTTTGATGATTCCATGTCAAATCTCTTCAGAAGCTCCTTGATATACTTCTACTGACTAATAAATGTTCCCCTTGCGGACTGCTTTACTTGAAGACCCAAGAAGAAATTCAACTCACCCATCATGCTCATATCAAACTCATTTCCCATGAGTTTTGCAAATTCCTCGCATAGTGAATCAATTGTTTCCCCAAAAATGGTATCATCAACATATACCTGGACAATGAGCAGGTTCCTCCCTCGTTTCTTTAGAAACAAAGTGTTGTAAATTTTTCTTCTTGCAAAACCATTTTCTAAGAGGAACTTTGACAACCTCTCATACCAAGCTCGAGGAGCCTGCTTCAATCCATACAGTGCCTTGTCTAGTTTGAACACATATTCAGGATGTTCATGGAATTCAAATCCTGGAGGTTGCGTTACAGAGACTTCTTCCTTGAGGAAACCATTCAGAAATGCACTTTTGACATCCATTTGGAACAGAGTGAATTCCATATGCGATGCAAAGGCATTGAGGATTCTGATAGCTTCCATACGAGCAACTGGAACAAAAGTCTCATCATACTCAATTCCTTCCTCCTGATTGTAGCCTTGGACCACTAGCCTTGCCTTGTTCCTTGTAGTGTTTCCATGTTCATCAAGATTGTTCCTGAATACCCACCTGGTCCCTATGATGGTTTGATATGAGGGTCTAGGTACCAGGTGCCATAATTTATCCTTTCGAATTGATGCAACTCATCTTGCATGGGTGCGATCCAGTCTGCATCTTTTAAGGCTTCTTTAATATTGTTGGGCTCTATTTGGGAGAGAAATACTGAGAAGGCAAATGAATTCCTGTCTTTTGATCTGGTTTGGACTCCTGAATCCAGAGGAGTGATTATATTGTCGAGAGGAAGGGAGATTTTTCATTTCCAGTTAGGCACTTGAATTTCATTTGTAGAGAGATGGGCAATCCTGGCTGATTCTCTTGTATCCTTCTTTCTACTACCTGTGGAGTGCTTTGAACTACATCAACCACTCTTTCTTCAGCTTTCATTGTTGTGATTGTAGTAACTGGTTCCTCTCCAGCTGATGAGAAAGTGATTGCATTATCTTCATCTATCTCCTTCACCTGAATCATCATGCCATCCTTTCTATTTGCCATATCAATGACCTCTCCTGGAACCAGCAGAGGCTATCCATCTTGATCATCCTTCTTGCTCTTTTCACATGAGAGATAGGAATCGTCAAAGATTACATGAAAACTCTCCTAACACACTGAGTCTGCTCGTTGTATACCTTGTAGGCTTTACTTTGAGAAGAATACCCCAGAAAAATTCCTTCATCACTCTTGACATCAAATTTCCAAGCTGATCCTTTCTATTGTTTAGGACATAACATTTGTACCCAAAGGTTCTTAAGCGAGTTATCTTGGGCTTCCTTTCATTCAGCAGCTCATAGGGAGTTTTGTTCAAGGGAGACCTAATCATGCACCTGTTCACTAAGTAGCAGGCAATGTTGATAGCTTCTGCCCAGAAGATTTTAGCAATCTCACTGTCGATCAGCATTGTCCTTGCAATATCTTCAAGAGTTTGATTCTTCCTTTCCACAACTCCATTTTGCTGTGGAGTTATTAGAGCTGAGAAGTTGTGGGTGATTCTTTTCTCATTGCAGAATTCATCAAACTTAGCATTGTCGAATTCTGTTCCATGATCTGATCTAATGCATGCTACTTTTGATTCCATTTTCACTTGAATCTTCTTCAAAAAGGCTACAAAAACTTCAAAGGTCTTATCTTTGGTTATGAGGAACAGAGTCCAAGTGAATCTAGAGTAGTCATCTACTATCACAAAGATGTATCTTATTCCTCCCCTGCTTGGCACTCTCATAGGGCCACATAGATCCATATGAAAGAGATCAAGTGGTTTTGAGGTTCTAACATATTTCTTGGGCTTAAATGAAGACTTTACATGCTTTTCTCTAGCGCAAGCATCACACACTTTGTGTTCTTTGAACTTTGACTTGACGGACCACGAACCAGGTCCTTCTGGACCAGCTTATTTAGTAGAGAGAATCTTGCATGCCCCAGCCTTCTGTGCCACAGTTCAGCATCATCATCAACTTCTTTCAAGCAGCTCAGATTACAACTTTGTAAGGACTCGAAATCAGCAACGTAGATATTCTTGTATCTTTTGGCCACAAGTACCCCTTCTCCAGTTACGCGATTTGTAGCTGTGCATATCTTTGACAAGAACTCCACCTTGTTTCCTTTATCACATATTTGAGAAACACTCAAGAGACTGTACTTAAGACCATTGACATAGTACTCATTCTCAATTGAGTGAGTGAGTGATTTTCCAATTTTTCCAACACCAAGAATGTACCCCTTTTTCCCATTTTCAAAGGATACACCCCCTCCTTGCAAGGATTTTAGTGAAAGAAAGTCCATGGTATTCCCAGTCATGTGCTTTGAGTATCCTCTATCTATGTACCACTGTTGACTGCTTCCTTTCACTATTCCCTGCATAGGAAATCAAGGGTTAGATTTAGGAGCCCAAACAAGTTTGGGTCCCTTGTAATAAGGAAAGGGATGAATAAGTTTTCTTCTGGTCCATGCAGGTAACATGTGATTTATATGAGTGGCACCAGGTCCTCTTTTAGTAGTTATTCTTTCAGTAAAAACCTTGTTTTTCTGAAGAGACTGAACCTTGGCTCTGCAATTTTCTTTGAAATGCCCATTGTTGCCAAAATGGGTACACAACCAATTATCGCGTACAATAACATACTTGCTATGAGGGTTATGAGGAGTTCTCTCCCTATGAAACCATATTCCTTGTATGTTCCCACTATTGTTAACGTACATTGAAGTAACACCATCAGAGGTCCAGGTCCACTCAAGAAACTTTTCTAAATCACTTTTCACTCTTTTTAAATGTGCCTGAAGCTGCCTATTTTTCTCAAGTTCAACACATAAGCTAGTTTTCACCATATTCAACTCATTTACAAGCTTAATGTGTGCCTCACTCGCTACTTCTTTCTCTTTTTCAGGATTTCCAGTCCTACATTCAAACTTAAGTTCCTCTATTGATTCCTTTAAATCCACAATCACCACTAAGCATCTCTTTCTTGCTCAATAACAACAACTTTCTCCACCAAGGCATCTTTTTCTTTACTGAAATTCTCAATGGTTTCTTTTAAATCAACCACTACCACCATCAAATCATCTCTTTCGTGTTCTACAATAGCAATTTTCTCAGTTAGAACCTCCTTTTCATTTTTCAAATTATCTATTGTTTCCTTGAAATCAACAACACAAACTACCAAGTCATCACTAGTTTGCTCAGCATCTCCTAACTCCATAGTTAAGGCATCCTTATCATTTACAAGAATATCGTAGGCATCAATTAACACATTAGATAATGGCATGAGTTTTTTAGGAGAGTAGGATTTTAGATTTCTCTGAACATCCCGAAATTTTACCTCATCATTGTCATCATCTTCATCATCGTCTGATTGAGCCGTCAAAGCAAATATTGAATCATACTCATTTGCTTCACTTTCAACTGCCATGCATCATTTTCTTCTTCAGACTCACTGGAAGAATCTTCCCATGCTGCAAGAGCTTGCTTCACAACATTGTCAGCGGTGTTCTTTCTCTTGAAGCGTTTATCAGGTTCCGGGTTCCTTTTGGCTGCTTTGTCAGAGTTGTGTTTGAAATGTTCTTGCTTTAGGCGAGGGCAATACTTGATGAAATACCCTCGCTTTCTACACTTATGACAGAGGTCATAATTCTTTGGCTTTATAGAACTACCCCTCTTTGGTATACTTCCATTCCTTCGAACCATTTTATGAAACCTTCTGGTTAGGTAAGCCCTGTCACTATCCTCGCCACTCGAGGCATTGCTTTCTGCTTTGTGTACCAGGTTCTTTTCCTTCTTTGGTTCTCTTCTCTCGTTGTCCTTCTTTTTCTTCATTTCATAGGTCTTCAGATTCCTAATCAGCTCATCTATAGTCAGCACCTGCAAATCTTTTGCTTCAGTAATAGCGTTCCCCTTACTCTCCCAGGAGCTGGGCAGAACACTGAGAATCTTCCTCACGGGATTTTTCCTTGGAATGATTTCACCAAGAGAGTGTAGTGTTGGTTGATTTCCCAGTGCACACGCAAGTGTACGTGGTCGACAAGTAATATAGTAATTGAAGTCCA
>ML414771.1:0-12291 GCA_005239525.1 Nicotiana knightiana
TGGGTATGGCTGGTGTTTGGGCTGCAACGCCCGGCTAACGCTGGGCTATGCCAGCCTTTTGGGTTAAAATGCCCGGCTATGACCCGGGTCACTCCTTTTTGACTCCTGAGCGTATTTTTGACGTTTATACACCCCTTTAGCTCAGATTCCATCTCAAATTCACCTACACATGAAATAGACTCCATTATACACATATAACGTGTATTTTTATCACAAAAGCACATAAAATGTAAGGTACATGATGCTTAAAACTATGGACTCTAGCCACGCATCAGTACACACCGTCAAGATCTGGGCCAAGGTCTACTGAAGACCTGTAATAACAATAGGCACTGTCGGTGCTTGAGCCTGTCCCGCTGGAGTATCTGCGGCGGAAACCTGATCCTGAGTAGTAGGGGGATCAACCGATACTGCCCTGGCTGCCGAACAGGCTGGCCCCCTACCTCTACCACGGCCTCGACCGCGGCCTCGACCCCTCGCTGGTCTAGCTGGTGGCTGATCGCCCTGATCGGTGGGGCGAGTCCTCACTATCTATGAGAAAATAAAACAACAAAAATTTAGATTTCCAGAATAAAACAGATGGCACGACAGAATTCAAGAAAAAATGAGATTGTTCCTAAGGGTTTTGTAGCCTATCGAAGACAAGTACAGACGTCTCCGTACCGATCCACAAGACTCTACTAAACCTTCTCCTGACCGTTAAGTCCTGTGTAACCTAGGATTTGATACCAACTTGTCACGACCCCAATCCTAAGCCGGCCGTGATGGCGCCTATCGTGGAACTAGGCAAGCCAACCATTTTAGATTATCAATATATAACCCATAATTTCCCCAAAAATTTAGCAGATTTTGAAGAATATCATAACGAGACAAAACAAATACACACTTCCCCTAACCCTGGAGCAAACTATCATGAGCATCTAAGACTAAAAATACAATGTACAACAATGCCTTGCTACGACCAAAGTCTGAGGTACAAAAGACAGAAAGAAACTATAATCGGAGGGAAGGAAATGAGGTGAGTTGGGGACGCTGAGCAGCTACCTCAATCCTCGGACAACTCCAAGCTCGCCCGAAAATCAAATAGCGAGATGGTCCGGTACCGGGATCTGCACATAGAGGTGCAGGGAGTAACGTGAGTACGCCAACTCAGTAAGTAATCAATGTAACTAAAAACTTGAGTGTAGTGACGAGCATTTAAATCTGGTAAATCCATATAATGACTAACAGTGGAAATGAATAAATCAAGTCAGAAATCTACAATTCCGAATATTTCATAAAAACTCCGGTTTCCATTTAAAAATCTCATAGGAAAACTTTTATCCAACATTTATTATCAGAGGCTCAATATAAAGAAGACTGGAAAACAACATTTCCATAAAATATAAGCCCCTCGGGCACAATATCATTCTCGGGAAAGCCTCTCGGTCACTCGTGACTCCACTATCAGTATCTCATGCTCTCACTTAACACTCGTACTCAGCAAGTTCCATGAACTCACACAATTGCTGCGGCGGGAAGCCCGCTCCACTACATTTATACATCAATATATATTTATACTGCTGCAGCGTGCAACCCGATCCATATAATAGTCGACTACGCTCACTGGGGTGTACAGACTCCGGACGGGGCTCCTTCACCCAAGCGCTATATCTGCTACGACGTGGAGCCCAACCCAATATGTATACTTCTTTTGCGTGCAGCCCGATCCATATACATAACATATATTGCCGCGACGTGCAGCCCGTCCATCAACTATCCTCACATACCCGACGCTCGGCCTAAAACATATATATTGCTGCGGCGTGCAACCCGATCCATAGCTATCCCCACATACTCGGCTCTCGGCCTGACTCAGTTACCCTCACAAGCCACTTAGGCAATTTTTCTCAACTGACGGGGCTCAGCCCCAAATACTTTTCAGACTTTTCAAAGCAGTGTGATAACAGTGAAAATAACAACAAGTAGGAAACATGACTGAGTTTACAATTTACTAATAGGATAGTGGTAGAATAGTGTAAAAGTACCCCCTGAGGGTCTAAACAGGTCGGCACAAGGCCCCAAACATGGAAAATACCCCTGAGGGTCTAAGCAGATCGGCACAAGGCCCCAAACATGGCTCACAACCCATAAACCAGTATAAACTTCTGAAAGACAGGATGTTGTAAGGTTTCAAATCGAATACGTGGCATAATAGTCACTATGGGACGGACCAAGTCCCAATCCATATCGGTCCACGCCCCCATGCTTGTCACCTAGCAGGTGTGTCACCTCATTTATCAACACAATAACAGATAACGGGGTGTCATACCCTCAGGTTTAGAGTTACAATCGTTACTTACCTCAAAACAGCCCAAAAGCTGTGCTTGCCCCTCGAATTGGCTCCCAAATGCTCTGAATCTCACCAAAATCAGATTAACATCATCAATATACGCTAACGTAACAAAACCCAATCAAAAGATAAAACTTTTAACAGAATTCTCGAAATTCGGCCAAAACCGAGCCCCGCGCCCATGTCTCCAAAGTCAATAAAATTTAAATCACTAGAGTCCTCATCCTCCCACGATTCTATGCATACCAAAAACTCCACAATCGGACCATAATTGCCCACTGAAATCACCAAAAGAATTTCCAATCTTCCTCCCCATTTTCCCCAACTTTTTGCACTTTAATTCTTCAAATTACAAGCCTAATCCGAATCTAAATAGCATAGTAACGAGTTATATAGTCCGAGAACTTACCTTCATCAATTTGCTCTAAAATAAGATCCACCCGCATGCAACAATGTAAGAATGACCAAAATATCGCGGAAGCATTCTTTTATACTGTTTTGCCCAGTTAATCTGTACCTGCGGACCTTTCCTCACACCTGCGGGCCCGCACCTGCGGTCCCAGGTGCACACCTGCGGTCCCAGGTGCACACCTGCGAAAACCCACTAACGGTCCNTCCCAACTTTTTGCACTATAATTCTTCAAATTACAAGCCTAATCCGAATCTAAATAGCATAGTAACGAGTTATATAGTCTGAGAACTTACCTTCTTCAATTTGCTCTAAAATAAGATCCACCCGCATGCAACAATGTAAGAATGACCCAAATATCGCGGAAGCATTCTTTTATATTGTTTTTCCCAGTTAATCTGTACCTGCGGACCTTTCCTCACACATGCGGGCCCGCACCTGCGGTCCCAGGTGCACACCTGCGAAAACCCACTAACGGTCCAATTCTCGCACATGCAGTCCCTTTTTCCGCACCTTCGGCTTCGCAGGTGCGGCCAACTCTTTGTAGTTGCGGATCCTCCTGCCTAGCCTTTTTTCGCACCTACACCTGGACCTTCGCACTTGCGGCTGTCCATCCACAGGTGCGGCCACAGCAGCAGCTTAACACCAGCAGCTATTTGCTGCAAATTTCTCAAGTTCAAACCTCCCCCAACCATACGAAATCAATCCCGAGCCCTTCGGGGCCCTAACCAAACATACCAACACACCCTATAGCATCATTCAAACATATTCGAGCCTCCGAAACACCAAAAAACACGAAAACACAAAAATTACATCAAATTCAAGCCTATGAAATTTGCAACTTCTAAATTTCGCCAATGATGCCGAAACCAACCAAAATACATTTGATTGACCTGAAAATTTGCACACATACCCAAAATGACATTAACCTGCTCCAACTATCAGAATTTCATTCAGACCCCGATAGCCTATTTTCCACAACCGACCGGAAATCACCAAAAACTAACTTTTGCCAATTAAAGCCTAGTTCTACACCGGACATAAAAAATTCATTCCGAACACACTCCTAAGTCCCAAATCACCTACCGAAGCTATCTGAAACATAAAATCCGCATTCCGAGCTCGTTTACCAATAAATCAACTCTCAGTTTAACTTTTCAACTAGAAGGCTGCTTCAAGAGGCTAAGTGCCTCTGTTCTCACCACGACGACTCCGAACTCAAACCATCTGACACAACACAACATAAACATGACAATAAATATATGATAAAGCAGAAATGGGGAAAACGAGGCTAATCTCACGAAACGACCTGGTAGTTATAGGATTTTTACATTGTAGACGTCTTTGTGGGATTTCGAGCCTGGGAATAGCTCCGTATGGTGATCCTGGACTTAGGAGCGGGCTTGTAACTGAATTTTAAGATATGTATGTCATTTCAGGGTTGTTTGGAGAAACCTGGAAGTTGAAGGTTTTTGAAAGTTTGACCGGGAATGGACTTTCTGATATCGGGGTCGGATTCCGATTCCGGAAGTGAGAGTAGGTCCCTAATGTCAATTATGACGTGTGCAAAATTTAATGTCAATCGGACGTGATTTGATAGGTTTCGGCATCGAATATAGAAATTGGAACTTCACAGTTTCATTAGACTCGAATTGGGGTGTGATTCATGTTTTTAGCGTTGTTTGATATAATTTGAGGCCTCGACTAAGTCCATGATATTTTTTTTGAGACTTGTTGGAATGTTCGGACGAGGTCCCATGGGGCTCGGGTGAGTTTCAGGGTGGTTTCGGATGATTTCTAGGCAATTTTTAGCTGCTAGTTTTTGGCTACAGCAGTGTGCTACGCGGTCGTGGGAATTGTATGCGGTCGTGATGGGTAATATGAGAGGAATTGGCCAGTGATTCGCGATCACAGAAGGCCTTGCGCGATCGCGTAGAGGAAAGTTTCTGATGCACTGACCCGACATTGGAAGCTTATATATTGCAATCTATGAGAAATTTATAGATTATCCAAAAACAAAATTTGTAGACCTTTGTGTCTAGTATTCATAAATACAAACCATTTGGAATTTGGAGCTGTGTACAAAAAGCGATGGTTGATACACTACAGCCTATCCAGGAAGAGTTTGGAAATCGCGCTGTGTTGCACATGTCTGACTTTGGAAGCTTATATTTCATAATCTACTAGGAACTGGGAGATGAAAAACGCGTGAGGTTGTAGTACTTGGAGTCTATTTTTTCAAAAAGTTAAACCATTTGCAATTTGGAGTTTTGTACAAAAAGTTATGACCATTATATTAGAGGATGTCTGGAAGAGCTGGGCATTTGTTCTTTGCAATCGCGAAGGGAAAATTTTGGGCTGAGAAACGTCGTGCTTCGCGATCGCGATTGCGAAGAGAATACCTGGGCAGAACCTATATTTCGAGGTTTTGGCCATTTTTAACATATTTGGAGTTATGGAGCTCAGATTGAAGCGATTTTGAGGCGATTATCACCATATGGATTGAGGTAAGTATTCTATATTTGAAAGTAACTATACTTCATGATTCTATGGTTATATTCATCATTTATTTCGGATTTAAATTGAAGAAATCAAGATTTTTATAAAACTTTTCAAAAAAGAAAATTTATGATTTGGAGGTCAAGTTATTATCGAAATTTGATAAAATTGGTATGGTTGAACTCGTATCAGAATGAGTTGTCGGATTTTGTGAGTTTCATCGGGTTCTGGGACGTGGGACCAACTGCTAACTTTCAAACAGACTTGGAAATTTTTATAAATTTAATTGTTATGAGTATATATTTATGGGTTTGCATAATTATCGACTAGTTTTGGAGCGTTGGGCATCGGTTTGAGTTGTCGGAAGGGCTTAGGGAGCCGCTTATGGAATTTCGGAGCAGGTAAGTCTCCTTTCTAATCTTGTAAGAGGGAATTTAGCCATAGGTAAACTAAATCAATATGTGCTTCTATTTGTGGGGGCTAGGTACGCACGAGGTGATGAGAGTCCGTGCATAGCGACTATTATGCTTATGTCCGGGTAGTCTAGGACCCAGAAACATGCTATAATTGTGATAATTGTAACCTTATGGTCAATTTAAATTGCTTAAATCATATCGAGCTTGGTACATACATTTCTAATGGGATTAATCTTCGTTTTCTTAACCGGTAGAAGAAGATTTGACATTTTCCTTGGATAATTGCTTCTTAATGAATTCTTGATTGACTGTTTCATTCTGTTTTCTTTTTTGGAAGGGGCCGAACACCTCGGCACATTAAATAGATACATCTATGGTTCGTGTTGTTAGACCCTCCGACAGTGCACAATTTAAATATTATGTTGGATCAGGTCGTACGACCTCGACATGATTTGTGCGTGCTTGCCTTGAAATTTATAAATAATGATATTGCCTCCCTAGCCTGAGATAAATTGATAAATGATGAAAATAAATTTTGAAATCTCCTATTAGAAAAGAATTTTTTACTTGTTTCATGTTATTTAGTGTACAACTGTTTTATAAAATCCATGATTAATTACATTATCGGTATATTATTGTTGGCCACAGTAAGCGTCGGAGTCGACCTCTCATCACTACTTCTTTGAGGTTAGATTGGATACTTACTGGGTACGCATTATTTTTGTACTCATACTACACTAGATGTACATTTTGTTGTATTGGAATGTGTATTTCTAGTGGCCTTGTGAGTGCAGCGACACGGTTGGTACGGGGACTTAGGTGAGCTGTATCTTATTAGACGATCCATAGCCAGCAGAGTCTCCTTTAGAGTATTTTTATTTTCTTTTCTGTCCAAATTTCTATTCTGAACAGTTATTGTATTGTATTTCTATTCTTAGTAAATGCTCATGCACTTGTGACACCGGGTTCTGTGATGATTAGGAGATATTCAGTACTAAGATTTGAACATGTTATTAATTATTCTGTAAGGTTCATATTTTTACTAGTTAAATTGAAGGAAAGTTATGATTTCGAAAATATTTAAATGAGAATTTAATTAACTATTTAGTGTTGGCTTGCCTAACAGTGGTGTTCGACGCCATCACGACCTTTAATGGATTTTGGGTCGTGACAGAAATACGTGCCGGAACTTGCGGGCCGCACATCAATGGTTTTGTCTTAGCCAAGAAAATACTAAGAGCATGGTATTTCTTGATGACCATGGAAACAGATTGCATCAAGTATGTCTAGAAGTGTCACCAATGCCAGGTACATGCTGATATGATACGAGTGCCACCCAGTGAACTCAATGCAACAGGTGCACCCTGGCCTTTCTCCGCTTGGGGCATGGATGTCATCGGTCCGATCAAACCCACTACTTCAAATAGGCATACATTTATTCTAGTGGCCATAGATTATTTCACATAATGGGTTGAAGCCGCATCTTAAAAAGCTGTAACTAAGAAGGTCGTTGCAGATTTTGTTCGGGATAGCTTTCTTTGTCGATTCGGAATACCAGAGTCAATCAATACCTACAATGCCGCCATCCTTAACACTGATCTGATGAAGGCTATGTGTGAGACCTTCAAGATCAAGCACAAGAATTCCACATCATACAGGCCGCAAATGAATGGATCTGTAGAAGTCGCCAAAAAAAAACATCAAGAAGATATTGAGGAAAACGGTAGATAATTATAAACAACGGCACGAGAAGCTACCATTTGATTTTCTTGGATATCGTTCCACGGTTCGCACATAACCAGTGGCAGCTCCCTACTTATTGGTCTACAGTACGTAAACAGTTTATTCCTGCCAAAATAGAAATCCTTTCCCTAAGAATCATACAAGAAGCTGAGCTAGTCAACGTAAAATGGGTACAAAGACACTATGAACAACTGGCCATCATTTATGGAAAGAGAATGAATGATAATAATAATAAGAAGAAGAAGAAGAAAAAGGAGGGGACACCCTTTGGTGTTTGTCCCCCCAATTTGAAGATAAGCACACAAGATACTATAGAAATCAAATAGTGAAAGAATGCAAAAGACTTACCGGGCAGCGAATTCCATCACTGCTTCTAGCGCCAGGGCCAGGGCCAGCGCCTCGCGTTGGCCAGGACGCTGTGTTGCGGGGGTTTTTCTACATCGATCGGGACAAGTCATTTCGGCCCTACACAGTACTAACTCGTATAAAGGGGGTCCTAAAACTAATTTGGAGGGTATCTAACATACTTTGAAGGAGAATTCACGTGGGGGAACTCACACCACGCTTGGAGGAGGCTTCTAACTAGTTCTTCTCTTATTTTCTCTTAGTTTTCATAGTTTATTAGTTCTAGAGTTGTTGGGTGCTACATGAACGTTGAAGATTGAAGATTGAATTGTTCTTATTATTTTATTGTATTGTTTTATTTATTCAATCATGCGCTTAATTATTTGATTGCTTGATCACCAATTGAATACTATCTACGAATCTAGGATTGAACTTGGGAGAGGAAATTCTAGATTGCATATAAGATTTAGTAGAGCAGGATCATAACTCTAAGGGGGGGGGGGGGGAATTTGTGGTTAGGATAGGAATATACCTAATCGCCTTACTTGGTTACTATACAGGATTTATTAATGCGTTCTTGTTAATTCTAATTACATAGGAATATAGGCGTTATATTAGCTTGAATAGGAGAGTAGTACTTCGGGAGAAGGTTACGAGCAATATTAACCCTGTCAACCAATAAACTAGATAAATTAAGTAGACGATTTAAGAGGAAAACTCAACAGGATTGTTAGCTAACCCATAACTCTAGAATATTTCTCCCAGTGAATTCATCTATAAGGTTGAAGACTTGTGTCCTTTAATTTCATAGTTTACTACTCTAGATTAGTTGTAGTTAAATATTCATACTTTAGGAACCACTTGAATAGATTAATTTTTTGGGTTTAATTTGGTTTATAGTTAATCACAAGTCCCTGTGGGTACGATATCTGGACTTACAATCCTGTATTACTTATCGACTACGTATACTTGCATGTGCATTTGGGTGTAACAAGTTTTTGGCGTCGTTGCCGGGGACTTAGAAATTAACTATTCTACCAGATTGGATTTTTACTTTTTGTCTATTCAAGTTTTTATTTTTATATTTTTATCTTAATTTAATATTTTATTATCTTTGTTGACATGGCATTTTGGAATAAGAATTGGTCGAATTGTGGTTATTCTTATTATGGTGATCCTTGTCCATATTATGGAGGACCACACTTGTGGCAAAATTGTGAATCTCAATCTGATGTGTGGAATTTTTGTAATGTGTGTGGTTGTCAAGGTGGCCATTGGGATGGTTGTCCTAATTCTTATTATCACTCTCAAAGCTCTTATTATAATGTTTATGAGTTTGAACGGAGCAATGAAGTGGAGGATATGGAGCGTGATGCTCGTATTATGGACATAATGAGGCAAGTAGCCGAGAAAAAAGTTCTTGACGCCTTAGTGATCAAAAGACTCCAGGCTAGAATGGACGAATTAATGGCCAATTTCCAAGAAGAACCTCAACTCGAGGAAGATAGCAAGTTTCCATAAGAAGACTACTTTGAAGAAGAAGATATACTGAGCAAATCTTGGCTAGAGGACCAAGCTCAACTAATAAAATCTCATGAGTTTCTCTGTGATGGTTTTTCAAATATGACAGAACAACTGGTAGAAGGAACAACTGAGATCAGGCAACAGATGGATCAATTTGGCTCAGATATCAATGACTTGCAGGCTAAATTGAATAAAAAGGTTGAGACGTCAGACTCCCTACAACCAATTATTGTAGATACTAGCCAACTTATGGAGAAAGAGGAGGAATCCCAACTATTCGACCAAATTATTAATGATGCCAAGGTTGACGTAGTGCGCAAAGGTAAGGATGTTAAAAGTGAAGTGATTTTAGAGTTGGAGCGTATTGGACCTCATTCTAAATACTTTTCAACATTGATCCAATAGAGCATATGGAGGAGTCAATAGATGAATAACAAGACCATTAGATTATTTTCCACACCAAAAAGACAAAACGACATCCCTCACTTAAAGGCCAAAAAGTGCAAGATGCGATACCTATTGCTTGGTTCCTTTATTTTTACACCATCGCCCCATGAACGTGATAGAAAAATTGATGCAAACTTTGGAGCACAATTCATATCCTCAAAGTTGAAGGAAAAGTGGTGAAAGTAATAGCGTCGTGCCGCGACGTTAAATCAGGCGCTTGTTAGGAGGCAACCCATCTTTACTGCTCTAAGTTATTTCTATTTTTTTTTTCTTATTATTCTTTGTAGTATTATTTGTGTATTTTGTAGGAGTAGGAGCATGGAGTCAAAGCCAATAGTCATGTGCAAAAGCGAGCAGGTGGTTGAAACTAAGTGTGAGGTATCCGCAAAAAAGAATCATACCCGGGGGAATATGAGTACTCGTGAGTTGCTAATTCTTCGGCCTTTGGTCTACTAGGGAGTCTCTTTTACCTTCTTGTTATTTACAGTGTGCATCGATTACATTGCACAATTTTAAGCGTGGGGTGAAGAGATTGTTTGGATGATTTACATGCTATACTAGGTTAGTTTTACTTTCTTTCTTTGTGTAGTAGTTTTTAGGTAAAGAAAAAAAATATATATGAAAAAAAATATAAAATCAGAAAGTTTGAATTTTTCCCGACGATGGAGTTCGTGGACACCTTTCCTGAGTGATTAAAGTCCATTGAAAAAGAAAATCTAAAATATTTTATTGTTTAGTTAGATAATAATCCCCCTTGCTTTTCTTTTTTCATCGGTTCTTTTCTAAGGGATGTAAATTGAACCAGGAATTTTTTTTTATTTTTAGGATTAGATTTTTTTAGGACTAGTAAAAGAGGGAGAATAAAAACTTTTGTTAGTTGTTCGATACTAGAATATTTAGGCCCTGAGCTTGAGTAGTACTTTCCTCCGAGTGCTTGAGTAATGAATAAAATAGCAGACTTTCTGACACCTAAGCTTAGGGTTGTGACTCTGTATATAGCTTATTCTTATTTTCCCGTTCGCGATAAATATGTATGTCTTAGAGTAGAATTGATCCATCTTTATAATACTTGTGCCATGTGTGGTGAGGATTTATTACATATATTCCATGTTTTGCATATTAGTCTATAACTTTCCCTCATGTTATTGAAATGAAATAAAAGTGTTTCTCTGCTTAGAAGATGATAATAGGCTTTCTGTGATATGTCTTGTGAATTTTAGCCTTTTCAGATATTGTACCACTAGTTCCGTTGAGCCTGTAGACTTTTATTTGGAAGCCGTATTTTTTCCTTGATCCTCTTGTTGAATCCCTAGTTTTTGCATCCTACTTCTTTGGGCACTATAGCGTAGACTGTGATATTAAATGATAAATTTGAAGAAAGGGATGGCTAAGTGAAAAGTAGTGACCAATGATAGCTCCAATATGATGAGAAGGCCCTCTTGAAAAGAATGTGACATGAAAAAAAAGAGAATAAAAAAAATTGCTTTGAAAAAATAAAGAAACAGTCTTGATATAAGGAAATACTTGTGAAACAATTGATGAAGAGAGGGCTGAAAATAAAGGGAATTTATTTCTGAGTGCGAGAGTTGTTCTTTTATACTAAGACCTTAAATTATATTCATTCTTTGATTTGAGTGTATGGACTACTTTATTCTTGTGAGGGCACTTGTTTCATGATAGATAGGTTATGTTATTAGCTTTAATCGACAGAGTAGGTGAACGAGCATATATTTGGTGAGTTAGAGTCTCTCTCTAAGGTTAGGAGGTTAGAAGTTAGTTGTTTGTTTGTGAGTTTTATATCTTTCATGATGATGATGAAGTGTATATCTGATTGTTTGAATTGCTATGGGGCCTAATTGTTAGTATCTACCGAAATGGTGGTGTTTTTAGGATGTGATTTATTGAGAGTAGTTTTGATGCTTACTCGTGGACGAGCAAGAGTCTACGTGTGGGATGTTGATGTTCGGCCAAAAATGCGTATATTTACCCATTGTTGCCTCACATTCTAATAATTTTAATCATTTTTGTGTATTAAATATATTAGTTTATGCTTAATGTTATATTTTAACTGTGTAGGAATGAAGGGGTGCGAAGATGAAAAATTTGGAGCAAAATTGGATAAAACGCGGAAGACAAAAAGAAAAGAAATTTAAACAGAATAATAAGAAGAAGAAGGGGGGGGGGGGGGAACTTTGGTGTTTGTCTCCCGAATTTGAATACAAGCACATAAGATACAATTGAAATCAAATAGTGAAAGAAGGCAAAAGACTTATCGGGCAGCAAATTCTGTCACTACTTCTAGTGCCAGGGCCAGCGCCTCGCGCTTGCCAGGACACTGTGTTGCAGGGATTTTTCTATTTCGATCGGCACAAGTTATTTCATCCCTACACGGTACCAACTCGTATAAAAGGGGTCCTAAACCTAATTTGGAGGGGATCTAACATACTTTGAAGGAGAATTCACGCGGGGGAACACACACAACGTTTGGAGGAGGCTTCGAACCAGTTCTTCTCTTCTCTTCTCTTAATTTTCATAGTTTATTAGTTCTAGAGTTGTTGGGTGCTACATGAACGTTG
>ML414772.1:11329-91576 GCA_005239525.1 Nicotiana knightiana
TTATTTCTGAGAGCGAGTGAATTATTTCGATCTTAAGTTCCTATGTTCTTAAATTTCATTGTGTGTGGAACTAACTCTTGAATTTGGTGAGGGCACATGATTCACGAAGGAAAGGTAATGTTGTTGACCTCTATGTTAGAGTAGTGAGTGGATTGTGAATAAATCATGGTATATGTGATTCAACTATTGAGGCGAGGATGTCACACCTCTGTGATTGAAATGTTTTAAAAATTCTTGATATAACGTGTTAAGGGATTTGTTTAATAAGTTGTGTACATGAGTGTAGTCTGATTGCTCGAGGACGAGCAAATGTTTAAGTGTGGGGTATTGATGCGTGGCTAGAATTCATGGTTTAACATGTTATATGCCTTACATTTTATGTGCGTTAATGATAAAAATACACTTTTTATGTGCATAATGGAGTTTATTTCATGTGTAGGTGCATTGGAGATGGAAACCGAGCTAAATGGATGCAAATACATCAAAAATACGCTTAAGAGTCGAAAAGGAAACACCAGGGCGTTAGCCGGGCGTTTGGCCCCTAAAGCCAGGCTGTCCCTGGCGTTAGTGAGGCATTTGGACCCTAAAGCCAGGCTGACCCTGGCGTTAGGGGGGCGTTTGGGCCCTAACGCCAGGCCTGCCCTGGCTTTAAGGGGGCGTTTGAGCCCAAACGCCTGGGTCCCGATGTCCAGTCAATTCCGAGNTCCATTGAAGAGAAGTCAAACATCGATTTGTACAGCTTTTATTCATTACTATGTAGTTTAATTATGCAAGTTATTTTGGATTTGATTCTTATGAACATATTTAGCTAATTTCTTTAATCTAGGATTTTGGTAGAACCCGTTGTGGGATAAACTTATTGTGATATTAACATAGTTTTGATTGGTTGATTAATCTCTACTTGTTCAACTACGTTCTTGTTGTAGTTGATTGAAGGGCCCTCAATTAGTTGTTCCTATTTATTATGTATCTACTTGAGAGATAGTGCATATTTAGGTAATTATTTGAACAACACCACTCTCAAAGTATAGACGAAAGTCATAACCGAGGGTTTAGAGGTTGGATTAGAGATAACGATACCTCGGGTGCAATCTAAAGTGAATTGTAATGCAATCTAGCTAGCGTAACTTGAGAGAGTGCGTCTAGTAAATTATCATAATTACTTGAGAGAGATTTATGGTAGATAGAGTGTTCATGATTTATAGAGACAACTAATCAAACTATGAGAAGTATCGAGAAGGAAGTTCACCGACGGGGGAAACCATAACCTTAGACCTTTATCATAATTGTTTACAACACATTGTTAGTAATTGTTAGTTATTATTATTGTCAGTAGAATTAGTAAAACATCACNCTTGAGCGTGATCAGTCAGTTTCAGGGTCAGCAGCCTTAGCAGCCAAGGGCTTGCTATACTTGTGGCGATCATAGGCACATTGCTAGATTTTTCCCTCGAGCCTCGAGCAGTTCTCAGAACCAGGGTTCTAGTGCTATGGTTCCCGCACCAGGTGCTCCACCACCCGCTTAGCTAGCCAGACGTGGGGGTCGAGGTGTTAGAGGTGGAGGTCAAACAGTTAGAGGTGGAGGCCAAGCTACTAGGGGTAGACGTTATCCAGCAGGAGGCCGTCCCAAGGACGTAGTTCAAATGGGTGTGGCCCAGCCCCGATGTTATGCTATTCCAGCCAAACCTGAGGCTGAGTCCTCTGATGCAGTTATCACAGGTATGGTTTCAGTTTGCAGCAGGGATGCTTCGATTTTATTTTATTTGGGGTCCACATTTTCCTATGTGTCATCTTATTTTGCTCCTTACTTGGTTATGCCCCGTGATTCTCTGAGTACTCCTGTATATGTGTCTACACCGGTGGGTGATTCTATTGTGGTAGATCGTGTCTACCGTTCGTGGGTAGTGGTTATTGGTGGTCTTGAGACTAGTGTAGATCTTCTACTTCTTGATATGGTAGATTTCGATGTTATTTTGGGGATGGATTGGTTGTCGCCTTATCATGTCATACCGGACTGTCATGCCAAGACCGTGACCTTAGCATTTCCGAGGTTGCCTTGACTAGAGTGGAGAGGGACTCCTGGTCATTCTTCCAGCAGGGCTATCTCATATATGAAGGCTCGGCTCATGGTCGAGAAGTGGTATTTGGCCTATTTGGTCTATTTGGCTTGTGGTCGTGATTCTAGTGCCGAGGTTCCTTCTATGGAGTGTGTGACCATTGTCCAAGAGTTTCCATAGGTATTTCCTGCAGACCTGCCGGGTATGCCACCCAACAGGGATATTGACTTTTGCATTGAGTTGGCTCCGGGCACTTAGCCCATTTCTATTCCACCGTACTGTATGGCCCCGCTAGAGTTGAAGGAGTTGAAAGAACAGTTGCAGGATTTGCTTGATAAAGGCTTCATTAGGCCTAGTGTCTCGCCTTGGGGTGCGCCGATGTTGTTCGTTAAGAAGAAGGACGGATCGATGAGAATGTGCATAGATTATCGGCAATTGAACAAGGTTACTGATCACTCTCAACTATGTCTTGTAGAAGACTAAGCGGGCGTTGCAAATATAATCTGGGGTATTATGCCCAAAGTCGATCCCACAGGGAATTTTTACGTATCAATTGAGTCTATAAAATACTAACTGTTACTTAATCAAGTTTCTCAAGACTTTGAATATCAATTGGGTGATATTTAACTAATTCTACTAACAAATTAATAAATTAACAATTAACTAACAATATAATGTAAGCAATGATAATAAAGGGTCTACGGTTATGGTTTCCCCCGTTGGTGAATTCTTCCTTGGATATGTCTTATAGTTTAATTGGCTATGTCTCTCAATCATGAACACGCTACCTATCATAAATCTCTCTCAAGTAATCATGATAATTTACTAGATGCACTCTTTCAAGTTACACTAGCTAGATCACAATACAGTTCACTTTAGATTGCACCCGAGGTATCGTTATCTCTAATCTAACCTCTAAACCCTCGGTTATGACTTTCGTCTATACTCCGGGAGTGGTGTTGTTCAATCAACTACCTAAATATGTACTCTCTCTCAAGTAGATACATAATAAATAGGCACAACTAATTGATGGCCATTCAATTAACTACAACAAGAACGTAGTTGAACACAAAAAGATTAATCAACAAAAATATATTAACATCACAATGAATTCATCCCCAACGAGTTCTACCAAAACCCTAGACTAAAGAATTTAGCTACTCATGTTATTGAGAATCAAAACTAAAATATATAGCATAATTGAAATACAAAGTAATGAATACTAGATGTAGAAATCAATGTTTGTCACTTCTATGGTGTTTTCTTGTTGAATCCTTCNCTAAAATAAATTGCATAATTGAAATACAAAGTAATGAATACTAGATGTAGAAATCAATGTTTGTCACTTCTATGGTGTTTTCTTGTGTTGAATCCTTTGAATGCCGTCTGTCGTCTTTGGATCTCTCAAGTTGTGTTGTTTGGTGTCTATTTATATGTTTAGGGCGAACCCTAACCGTATAGGGAACTTCTATTTTTACCGGGAAACACTTAAACTCGTCAAAACTCGGATTTGGCCGAAACTGTGACCCCGGGCGTTTGGGCTCTAACGCACCCCTAAGGCTAGGGAAGGCCTGGCGTTTGGGACCTAACTCCCCCCTAACGCCAGGGGCTGCCTGGCCTTATGGGGTAAACGCCCCCCTAACGCCAGGTAGGGTCAGGCTTTAGAGGGCAAACGCCCGGCTATCGCCCGGGTGTCTCCTTTTGCGTATTTTCGACGTATTTGCATCCCTTTAGCTCCGTTTCCATCTCCAATTCACCTACACATAAAATAAACTCTATTAAGCACATAACAAGTGTATTTTTATCATTAAAGCACCTCAAATGTAAGGTATATCACATGTTAAACTATGCAATTTAGTCTCGTATCAGTTACCATCAAGAACAAGTATCCATTGCCGCGAATTGATGATTTTTTTGATCACCTTCAGGGTGCCAAGGTATTTTCGAAGATTGATTTGAGATTTGGCTACCACCAGTTAAGGATTAGGGCATCCGATGTCCCTAATACAGCCTTTCACACTCGGTACGGGCATTATGAGTTCTTAGTGATCTCATTCGGGTTGACAAATGCCCCAGCTGCTTTTATGGACTTAATGAACCGAGTGTTCAGGCCTTATTTGGATTCCTTCTTGATTGTCTTCATTGATGATATTCTGATTTACTCCCGCAGTCGGGAGGAGCACGAGCAGCACCTTCGAGTCGTTCTTCAGACTCTGAAGGACAATCAGTTGTATGCTAAGTTTTCTAAGTGTGAGTTCCGGTTGAGATTAGTTGCATTCCTGGGTCATGTTGTATCAACAGAGGGTATTCAGGTGGATCCCAAGAAGATTTCAGTGGTCAAGGATTGGCCTAGACCCACTTCAGCCACAGAGATCCAGAGTTTCTTGGGTTTGGCGGGCTATTACTGTCGGTTCGTGGATGGGTTTTCATCTATTGCAGCCCCGATTACCAGGTTGACTCAGAAGGGTGCCCAGTTCAGGTGGTCAGAGGAGTGTGAGGTGAGCTTCCAGAAGCCCAAGAAAACTTTGACTACGACACCGGTGTTGGTTTTTCCCACATGTTCAGGGCCATATACTGTGTATTGTGATGCATCTCGGGTTGGACTTGGTGCAGTATTGATGTAGGATGGCAAGGTTATTGCATATGCTTCGCGTTAGTTGAAGATCCACGAGCAGAATTATCCAGTTCATGATTTGGAGCTAGCAGCCATTGTTCACGCGCTGAAGATTTGGTGGCATTATCTATATGGTGTGTCATGTGAGGTGTTCACGAATCACAAGAGCTTGCAATATTTATTCAAGCAAAAGGAGCTAAATTTGAGGCAGATGAGATGGTTCGAGTTGTTGAAAGACTATGACATCACCATCTTATATCATACGGGGAAGGCCAGTGTAGTGGATGATGCTTTGGGTAGGAAGTCATCCAGTATGGGTAGTCTTGCATATATTCCGGTCAGGTAGAGATCGCTTACTTTGGATGTTCAGGCTAGCCAATCGGTTCATGAGATTGGATATTTCTGAGCCCGACCGTGTTCTAGCTTATATAGTTGCTCGTTACTCATTATTTGATCGTATTTGAGACCGGCAGTATGATGATCCTCATTTGTGTGTCCTTAGAGATACGATCCATCACAGTGATTCCAAGCAAGTTACAGTTGGAGATGATGGAGTTTTACGGATGCAGGGTCGTATTTGTGTACCCAACGTGGATGGACTTCGTGAGTTGATATTAAAGGAGGCCCATAGTCCCCGATATTCTATCCATCCGGGCGCCGCAAAGATATACCAGGATTTGCGGCAACATTATTGGTGGAGGAGGATGAAGAAAGATATTGTGGCATGTGTAGCTCGGTGCTTGAATTGTCATCAGGTAAAGTACGAGCATTAGAGACCTGGTGGATTGATGCAGCAGATTGAGATTCCTGAGTGGAAGTGGGAGCGTATCACCATGGACTTCGTTGTTGGACTCCCACAGACTCAGAGGAAGTTCGATGCAGTATGGGTCATTGTGGATAGGCTGACCAAGTCAGCGCATTTTATTCCTGTGGCAGTTTCCTATTCTTCGGAGAGATTAGCAGAGATCTACATTAGGGAGATTGTTCGTCTTCATGGCGTACCTTTGTCCATTATTTCTGATCGAGGTATGCAGTTTATCTTACATTTCTGGAGGGAAGTTCAGTGTGATTTGGGCACACAGGTTTAGTTGAGCACAACATTTCATCCTCAGACGGACGGGCAGTCCGAGCGTACTATTCATATTTTGGAGGATATGCTACGGACATGTGTCATTGACTTTAGAGGTTCTTGGGATCAGTTCTTGCCATTAGCTGAGTTCGCCTACAACAACAACTATCAGTCGAGCATTCAGATGGCTCCCTATGAGGCACTATATGGTAGGCGGTGTCGGTCGCCGGTGGGGTGGTTTGAGCCGGGAGAGGCTCGGTTGTTGGGTACGGAGTTAGTGCAGGATGCCTTGGATAAGGTAAATATCACTCAGGATAGAATTCGTACAGCTCAGTCCAGGCAGAAGAGTTATGCCGACCGCAGAGTTCGTGACTTGGCAGTCATGGTCGGAGAGCGGGTGTTGCTTCGGGTGTCGCCCATGAAGGGCGTGATGAGATTCGGAAAGAAGGGAAAGCGAAGCCCTAGGACATTGGTCCGTTTGAGATCCTTGATAAAGTGGGAGAGGTGGCTTACAGACTTGCGTTGCCACCAAATTTATCAGCTGTGCATCCAGTGTTTCATGTGTCTATGCTTCGGAAGTATCACGGCGATCCAGCCCATGTGTTAGATTTCAGCAGTGTCCAGTTGGACAAGGATTTGACCAATGAGGAGGAGCCGGTAGCCATATTAGACCGGCATGTTAGTCATTTTAGATCAAAGAGTTATGCTTCGGTTCGTATTCAGTGGAGAGGTCAGCCTGCCGAGGCAACTACCTGGGAGTACGAGTCCGATATGCGGAGCCGGTATCCCCACTTTTTCCGCGATTCAGGTACTTTTCTATGTTCATTCGAGGACAAACGTTTGTTTTAGAGGTGGAGAATGTGATGACCCAAAAGGTCATCTCCTATTTTAGAAGTCAAAAACTGTGTTCCGAGGCCTTGAAAACCTCTTTTTATCTCGCCTCATTTTGTGTGCGCAGTTCGGGCGTAAATCCATAAAGCTTTTATATGAAAAACTGAGAAAAATGCTAATTTTGCCTTAAAATTTGAATTTAAGTTGACTTCGGTCAACATTTTGGGTAAACGGACCCGGACCCGTGATTTGACAGTCATGGAGGGTCCGTAGGAAAATATGGGATTTGGGCGTATGCCCGAAATTGGATTCCGAGGTCCCAAGCCCGAGAAATGAATTTTTGAAAGAAATTGTTTTGCTGAAATTATAAGGGTTTTTGGAAATTTGATTATATATGAAATTGATGGTATCAGGCCCGTATTTTGGTTCCGTAGCCCGGTACAGGTTTAATATGATATTTGAGTTGTGCCCGTAAAATTTGTTAAGAAACAGAGGTCATTTGACGTGATTCGGACCCGTATTGTGAAATTTGAAACTTTGAAAATTCTTGAGATTTTCCTTTGATTTTATGCTAAGTTCGTTGTTTAAGATGTTATTTTGGAGATTTGATCGCACGAGTAAGTCCGTAGGATGTATTTAAGGTTGTGTACATGTTTGGTTTGGAGCTATGTGTACATGTTTAGTGTCTGGTACATTGTGCTATGCGAACGCGTGGTAACCCATGCGAACGCGAAGGGTAAACAGGGCTAGGGCTGGGTTTGTTCTATGGGAACGCATAGGTCGGGGTGTGAACACAGAGCACTGGGAGGCTGCCCTATGCGAACACCACCCCTTGTACGCGAATGCATAGCTTAGGAGGGGGATGTTCAGGGAACTTAGGACAACCTTGTGTGAACGCGGCCAAAGGCACGCGATCGCGAAGGCCAATGGGGGCCAGTGCTATGCGAACGCAGCAGACCTCACGCGATCGCGCAGAGGGCCTGCCCAGGGGTCTTAAAATAGTAGCCGAACGTGAATAAGGCCATAACTTCATATTTTCAAAACCAAGGAAGCTTAGGGGTGATTTTTGGAGAGGGACTTCATCACCAAATCATAGGTTTGTCTTCTTAACCTCGTTTCCTTAAATTTCCATCAACACCCACTAGATTTTTAGGCCTAAATCTTGTTCTTGATGGGTAGAAATTAGGGATTTTAAAAATTTAGGAATTTAGACCTCGATTTGACATCGGATTCCAAAACTAATTATATATTTGGGCTCGTGGGTGTATGGGTGATCGGGTTAGCGGGCCCAGGGTCGATTTTTGACTTTTTGGGAAGAATGATTAAGCATTGGGGTTGAATTATTTTGCATTTATTGATATTATTAAGCTAATATGTCTAGATACAATTGAATTGGAGGCGAATTCTAAAGGGAAGGCGGTAATTGAGGCTTGAGTTGGTCGTGGTATTCAAGGTAAGTGTTTGGATTAACCTTAGCTTGAGGGAATAGGTATTGTGTCTGTTTGATACGTGTTAGTATAATGTGCAACGTATAGGTGTGGTGACAAGTATCTATAAGTTGGTGTCAAGCATGTTGTGAGTCGAATATTGTGACTTATGTGATTTTTCGTCAAACATTACTTGAGTTTAATTTGATAATTATCCATGTTGGTGGTAATTCTTGGTATTGATCATTGTTGAGTATTGGTTCACGTTAAGAATTATTACGTGATGTTAAGTAACTAAGTGAGATTGGTTATAGTTGTTTCCCTTGCCCGGATGATATTGATTCTACTGTTGGCTCCCTTGCCGGGACATTATGGCATTTATTATTATTGCACTGTTGATTTTTCCTTGCCGAATTGTTGTTCTTGAATTTTTTGGGTGAGGAAGAATGTTAAAGCACGAAGGGTGATGCCTTGCCATTTCATTTTATTTATTGTGAGGATGAGCGTAAAAGCACGAAGGGCGATGTCGTGTCGTATTATGATATTAAAAGAAAGAAGGGTAATGTCGTGCTGTTTCTATTGATTTATTGTGAGTATGAAGTAAAAGCACGAAGGGTGATTCCGTGCATTCTATTTATTATTTTGTGAGGATGAGAGTAAAAGCATGAAGGGTGATGTCGTGCACTTGTTTTTGTGCTGTTGTTTCTGCTGTTTAAATTGATATCTAATTTGTTGCTTTACTTCTTATCTCCATTAGCTGATATTTCTTCCCTTCAGCATGTTCCCTTTCCTTGTATTTAGCTGCTTAATTCTTGTTGTTATTATTTTCTCCGTATTTGATTATACTGCACAGGTTTAGTTGGTTGTCGTGTCCTAGCCTCGTCACTACTTCGTCGGGGTTAGGCTCGACACTTACTCAGTACATGGGGTTGGTTGTACTAATGCTACACTCTGCACTTTTGTGCAAATCCCGGTACAGGACCCTACGGACCTTAGAGTGAGGAGGCTGCCTTCAGTCTATTAGGAGATTCCGAGGTAGTCTTGCAGGCGTCCACAAGCCTTGGCGTCCATTCCTACTTTATTTCCATTCTGTTTTTCTTATTTCTAAGACAGATGTATTTATTTTGTTCAGACCTTTATATGTAGTATTCATAGACAGTCCGTGAAGTTATGACACCAAATTCTGGGTTTAGTAGTTTGATTTTTGTAATGGCATTTAATCAAGTTGTTGGACTTTGTTTTCTTCCGCACTTTTATTTCTGCTGATTTGTACATCACCTGTTATCTATTAAGAATAAACAAATAAGGTAAATAAACATTAATGTTGGCTTGCCTAGCAGGTTTAATGTTAGGCGCCATCACGGTCCCGATAGTGGGAAATTCGGGTCGTGACACCTAACATGTCGTGATGGTGCCTATAGATGGTTCTAGGAAAGCCGACATTTTCAAAACACTTCCAATATTTCACAGAAAGATTGTCAAAAGTTTGTAAATAACAGAGTTTTTGTAAACATGAGTAAAACCCAAAATACGGTACTGAAAATAGCCCCAACATCGGGATATCACTAAGTCATGAGCTTCTAAACAACCAGTCTAGGAGATAGTGCCTACAAGAGTCTCTATCAAAATACAAATAAATAAAAAAGAAAAGAAGACAAGGAAGGAGAAACAAGGACTGCAAACGCCTGCAGCTACCGTGTAAATCTCCGATAATCAACCGCGCACGAGATCAGTGCCCACCGTATCCGTAAATACCTGGATCTGCACACGAAGTGCAGGGTGTAGAGTGAATACAACCAACTCAGTAAGTAACAATAATAAATATGGAACTGAAAGATAGTGACGAGCTACACAACTACAGTTTATTTCAATAATCTCAGCAAGAAAGTAGACATACTTTCATTTACGGCAATTTAAGTCAAGTCAGTTGCACATTACCAAGTTTAGGTAAAACCGGATACAATATCTTCCAAAAATTTCAGAACAGTGACATATATCAGCTAAGTGCAACAACAAATAAAAACAAGTACAACCTCTCAGAGCAACAGTCACTCAATCTTTTTCAATATCTCAAACACTCGACTCTCAGTCCTAAACACTCATACTCAATAGGTACATACGCTCACTGGGAGTGTACAGACTCCGGAAGGGATCCTTCAACCCAAGCGCTATATCACTGCGGCGTGCAACCCGATCCATAATATATAAATAGCCATAAAGCTCGTTGCGGCATGCAATCTTATCCATATATATATATATATATATATATATACTCTTAAGGTTCGTTGCGGCATGCAACCCGATCTATATACATTCAGCCCTTAGGCTCATTGCGACATGTAACCCGATCCATATATACACACATAGCTCATACCTCGGCACTCAGGCCCTAACTCAGTCACCAACCTCCCCAGTCTCTCAGGCTCTGAGAAATCATAAAAATCATCCCAAAAAGAGATAATAACATGTATCAACAAGAACAAGAACAGACAGAGATATAATACGCAAGTAATACCGCGACTGAGTATGAGACAGAAAATAGCAGCTAATTCAACAAGTACACGACCTCTGCGGGTCCCAACATTGACATCATATAGCCTAAGCATAATTTCTAATATGAATTGCAGTCAAATTTCCATAACACATCAGGAACATATAGCTAACAACAAGCTATTCGACTTTACAGTTTCACGGGATGGACCAAGTCACAATTTCCCATGGTGCACACCCATATGCCCGTCACCAAGAATGTGCGTCACCTCAAAAATAATCATATAACACAAAAATCAGGGGTTTCATATCCTTGGGACCAGATTTAAAATTGTTACTTACCTCAATCCTAGCAAAACTCTACTCCAAAATGCCTTTGCCTTTCAAATCGGCCTCCAAGCGTCCCGAATCTATCCCACAAGAAGTAAAATACAATTAATATACGCTAAAGGGATCAATTCCATAATAAAAATACAAAATTATATCCATAAATACGAAATTGGTTCAAACCGGCCCCTGGGCCCACATCTCGAAATCCGACAAAAGTCACAAAACCCGAAAGCCCATTCGCTCACGAGTCTAACCGTACCAAATTTACTCAAATCTGATAACATAATCTCATTCAAAATCCCAAAAATCCAACTCAAGAACTCTTCCTCATTTTCCCCAATTTTCCACCCCAATCAAAAATTAGATGATGAATTAAAGGCATAATCATGGAATTTAGCTAAACCCAAGAAAGAATCACTTACCCCAATCAACTCCTCGAAAATCCCTTCAATAATCGCCCAAATTCGTGGTCTTTAAGTCAAAATATAAAAAATGGGTTCAAACCCTCGTTTCTAATCTTTTAAATCTGCCCAGATGCACCTTCATCACGAACGCGACCTTCCTCTTGAGTTCGCGTAGACCAATATTCCTGCCTCTTCGCGAACGCGACCATAGCTTCATGAACGCGAAGCTTTGCCAACATCACTCTTCGCGAACGCGACCCCTACCCCGCAAAAATGTAGACCAAGGGCCGGGGTCCCCAGCTAGCTCAACATCTCTTCGTGAATGTGACACCTCACCCTGTTTGCGATGCACACACAGCCATATCTTTGCGTTTGCGTTGAACCCTTCGCGAAAGCGTAGAACAAAACCTTCCAAGCTCAAAAACACCCTTCGCGAACGCGAGGCTCCTCTCGCGAACCCGTAAGAGGAAACCAGCAGAAATACACAAGCAGTTCTCAGCCAACAACCAAAGTCCAAAAATGATCCGTTAACCGTCTGAAACTCACCTGAGGCCCCCCATACCTCAACCAAACATATCATCAAGTCCCAAAACACGATACAAACTTAGTCGAACCATCAAATCACGTCAAACAACATCAAAAACTTGAATTACACAAGGATTCAAGCCTAGTGAACTTTTAAAGTTCCAAATTCCGCAAATGACGCTGAAACCTATCAAATCACGTTCGATTGACTCAAATTTTGCACACAAGTCATAAATTACACCATCAACCTATTCGAAATTCCGGAAATCCAATCTGAGCCCGATATCAAAAATTCCAATCTCGGTCAAACTTACCAAAATTCCAACTTTCGCAAATTCAAGCCTAATTCTACCACACACATCCAAATCACATTTACGGACGCGCTCCTAAGTCCAAAATAACCTAACGAAGCTAACGGAACAATCGAAATTCAAATCTGAGATCGTTTACACATAAGTCGACATCCGGTCGACTTATCCAACTTAAGCTTTCCATTAAGAGACTAAGTATCTCAATTCACTCTGCAATTACTCCGGACCCAAACCAACTAAAACAGTAAGTCATATAACAGCTGTAGAACTCAAAAGGAGCAGAAAATGAGGAACGGGGCTACAAATGTCGAAATGATCTGCCAGGTCGTTACAACCTCCCCCTCTTAAACAAACGTTTGTCCTCGAACGAGTATAGAGACATACTTGAAGTGGTGAAAAGATGAGTATAACGGATGCGCATATCATGCTCGGTCTCCCAAGTCGCCTCCTCGACCGGCTGACCCCTCCACTGAACCTTCACGGAAGCAATGATCTTTGACCGCAGCTTTCGAACCTACCTGTCCAATATAGCCACCGGCTCCTCAATATAAGATAAATCCTTGTCCAACTGGACTAAGCTGAAATCCAACACGTGAGACAGATCGCCGTGATAGTTCCGGAGCATAGAAACATGGAATACCGGATGAACTCCTTCTAAACTGGGAGGCAAGGCAAGCTCATAAGCAACCTCCCCAACACATTGTGACACCTCAAATGGACTGATAAACCTTGGGCTCAACTTTTCCTTCTTTAGGAACCTCACAACACCCTTCGTGGGTGACACCCGGAGCAGGACCCGCTCTCTAACCATGAGTGAAACATCACGAACCTTCTGATCCACATAACTCTTATGTTTTGATTGGGCTATGCGAATTCGATCTTGAATCACCTTAACCTTTTCCAGAGCATCTTGAACCAAGTATGTACCCAATAACCTAGCCTCACTCGGCTCGAACCAACCCACTGGAGATCGACAACACCTACCATACAGAGCCTCATACGGTGCCATCTGGATGCTTGACTGATAACTGTTATTGTAGGGAAACTCCCCAAGTGGCAAGAATTGATCCCACGAAACCCCAAACTCCATCACACACGCACGGAGCATATCCTCTAGTATTTGAATAGTGTGCTCGGATTGTCCGTCCGTCTGAGGGTGAAATGTTATGCTCAACTCCACTCGAGTACCAGACTCATGTTGTACGGCCCTCCAGAACTGTGATCTAAACTGCGTACCCCAGTCAGAGATGATAGATACTGGTACTTCATGAATCCTAAGGATCTCGCAGATATACACTCGAGCTAGCTGCTCGGAACAATAGTTAGTCATCACATGAATGAAATGAGCTGACTTGGTCAACCTGTCCACAATTACCCAAACTACATCAAACTTCCGCTAAGTCTGTGGAAGCCTAACAACAAAATCCATAGTGATCTGCTCCAATTTCCACTCCAAAATCTCTAATTTCTGAAGCAACCCACCTGACCACTGATGCTCATACTTTACCTGCTAGTAATTTAGACACCGAGCTACATACTGCACTATGTTCTTCCTCATTCTCCTCCACCAGTAATGTTGCCTCAAGTCCTGATACATCTTTGCGGCACCCGGATGAATAGAATACCGCGAACTGTGAGCCTCCTGGAGAATGAACTCACGCAAACCATCTACATTGGGCACGCATAGCCTGGCCTTCATCCTCAATGCACCATCATCCCCAATAGTGTCCTCCTTAGCATCAACGTTCTGGACCGTGTCCTTAAGGACAAGAAGATGGGGGTCATCACATTAATTCTCCCTGATACGATCATAAAGAGAAGATCGATAGACCACACAAGCCAATACTCGATTCGGCTCAGAAATATCCAATCTAAAAAAGTGGCGGGTTAAGGCCTGAACAAAACCCAAAGTCAATGGCCTCTTTGTTGCTGGAAGATATGCTAAGCTCCCCAAACTCTCTGCCCAGCGACTCAAAGCATCAGCCACCATATTGGCCTTCTCGGGATGGTACAAAATGGTGATATCATAGTCCTTAAGCACCTCCAACCACCTTCGCTGATGAAAATTAAGATCCTTTTATTTGAACAGATGCTGCAAACTCCGGTGATCGATGTAAATCTCACAATGGACACCGTACAAATAGTGTCTCCAAATCTTCAAGGCATGAACAAGCTACTAACTCAAGGTCATGTACAGGATAGTTCTTTTAATGGGTCTTCAACTCCGGCGAAGCATAAGCAATCACTCTACCCTCCTACATCAACACACACCCAATAGCGATCCGAGAAGCATCATAATTCACTCTGTAAGAACAAACAGCTAATGGTAGAACTAGAACTGGAGATATGGTCAAAGCAACCTTGAGCTTCTGAAAGCTCTCCTAGCACTCATCTGGCCACCAAAAAGGAGCACCCTTTTGGTTCAATTTGGTCAAGGGAGATGCAATGGACGAAAATCCCTACATGAAGCGACGGTAATAACTAGCCAAGCCAAGAAAGCTCCAAATCTCCGTGTTTGAGGACAGTCTGGGCCAACTCTAAATCGCCTCTATCTTCATCGGATCCACCTGAATACCCTCACTGGACACCACGTGCCCCAAGAACACCACTGAACTAAGCCAAAACTCACACTTGGAGAACATTGCATAAAATAACTCCTCCTTCAACCGCTGCAACACAACCCTCAGATATTAGGCATGGTTCTATTGGCTACGAGAGTACAACAGGATATCATCAATGAATACAATAATGAACGAGCCAAGATAAGGCTGAAATACACTCTTTATCAGATGCATGAATATTGTTGGGCGTTGGTCAGCCCGAAAGACATCACAAGGAACTCATAATGGCCATATCAGGTCTTGAAAGCTGTCTTAAGAATATCTAAGTCCTAAATCTTCAACTCGTAATACCCTGACCTCAAATCAATCTTGGAGAACACCCTTGCTCCCTGAAGCTGGTCAAATAGGTCAGCAATACGCGGCAAAGGATACTTGTTCTTGATTGTGACCTTTATCAACTGCCTGTAATCGATGCACATTCTCATAGTACCATCCTTCTTCTTCACAAATAGAACTGGTGCACCCCAAGGTGATACGCTAGGCAGAATGAACCCCTTATCAAGGAGTTCCTGAAGCTGCTCCTTCAATTCAGTTGATTCCATACAATATTGTGGAATAGAAATGGGCTGAGTGCCCGGCATCAAATCACTGCCGAAGTCAATATCCCTGTCAGGCGACATGCCAGGAAGGTCTGCTGGAAACACATTTGGAAAATCTCGCACCACCCGAACCGAATCAATAGTAGGGGTCTCTACACCAACATCCCTCACAAAAGGGAGATAGGATATACAACCCTTCTCAACCATCCGTTGAGCCTTCAAGTATGAAATCACTCTACTGGGAACATATTCCATAGAGTTGCTCCACTCAACACTCGGAAACCTTGGCATCGCCAACCTCACGGTCTTAACGTGAAAATCTAGAACAGCATGACATGGAGACAACCAATCCATACCCAATATCACTTTAAAATCGACCGTACTAAGCAAAAAGAGATGCACTCTAGTCTCCAAAAAATAGCCACCACACATGACCGATACACATGGTCCACAATAATAGTATCACCCATCAATGTAGATACATGCATAGATGAAACTAGAGACTCACGGGGCATATTCATAATGAGCAACATACGAGGACACGTATGAATAAGTGAAACTAGGTTCAAATAATACAGAGGCATCCCTATGGAAAACTGAGACAATATATGTGATCACATCATCCGTAGCAATGGCATCTGGTCTAGCAGGAAGAGAATAGAATCAGGCCTAGCCACCACCTAATTGGCCTCCTCCTCTAGGGCGACCTAAGCTGACTGAGCTCCACCTCGAGCTGGATGGGTGGGTGGTGAAGTAACTGGTGTTGAAGTCATAAGCTGGCTCCTCTGCTGAGCTAGAGCTCCCACTAGGCCAGGACACTACCTCCTGATATGACCAAACTCTCCACACTCGTAGCAACTCGTCGGTGCTGGTACTAGGGATTAAAGGGAGCCCTGAGCACCGGGATAACTGGTAGAAGGACCTGGCATAGACGAGCCCTGACCCCATGGGAGCACGAGATGAACTCTGAGCTGGGAGGGCACTGAGAGATGAATGACCCTGCAGATAATTGTGTGAACCATGGCTAGATAATGCACCATGGTGAATTGGGCGAGCCGTCTGAGCATGTATCAAAGTACAACCTCTACCGTGGTAGAACTAACCCCAGAAGGAACATCATTGAATCCACCCTGACCTCAAGGCCTCTTGGCCTCCGTCTTAACCCGCTCCTAGCTGTGAACCATCTCTATCTGATGAGAAATGTCGGAGACCTCATTAAAAGCAACACCAGACATTGTATCACTAGTCATAAGCAATCGCAGCTAAAAATTGAGGCCATCAATGAACCTCTTGATCCTCTCCCTGTCTGTGGAACTAACTAGACAGCATGACGGTCCAACTCAAAAAATCTCATCTCATACTTGTCTTACATGTCTGTGATGTCTACTTGTCTTATCTCTTATTCACAACTTGTACTACATGTTTAGTTGAATTAAGTGATTTCTTAATTCCATATTCATTATTTAGATGTGGGATTCTTCACTTGAAAGTTGTTATCCTTGAAATATCTTGTTGTTGAGTTAGGTGTTGAGTTAGGTGTTGAGTTGCAAAGGCCGTAGTTTTTATTAAAGCAAAGTGTAAATTGTGAAATATCATTTTACTGAGTTGTTATGTTTTGGTCTTGTGTTATTGTTTAGAGGATTTTGTTGGTTGTTTGCACGAGGTTTCTGCTGTTATGTTGTTACTATTTGCACGAGGTTTCTTCTGTGTCATTATTACTATTGATATGCATATGGTGGTATAAGGTCTAGGTGTTGACAGGCGTGCGGTGAGATAAGGTGGGCTTGATACGCGTGGCTAGTAGGGGAACTACTAGAATCCATGTGGTGTGATAAGGTGGGCTAAAACGCGGGGTGCTATTTCGAGAAAATAATTTTTAAAAACTAAATGTAAAAAATCCTGCGGTGATATAAGAAAAGACTGTGAGTTGCTTTTATGATTTGGGAATACGAGGCGGTACCTCGGTAGGTCCCTCTGTTGATCTTTCTCTATTTGTTGTATCTATTTTGGTTGTTGTTTTCCTTAACATGTAAAATCCTTGTTTTCCTCTCGTGTTGTATTATCTCTAGTGGGGTCTTGGCCTGGCCTCATCACTACTTTGCTGAGGTTAGGCTTGGCACTTATTGGGTACTGTTGTAGTGTACTCATACTATGTTTCTACACATGTTTTGTGCAGATCTAGGTACATTTGATCAGTCATAGGACTAGCGCGCTGAGCTTGCTTTTAGAGACTTCAAGGTATATCTGCCCATGTCTGCAGGCCTCAGGGTCCCCTTCTATCTTGTTCTAATTTATTTCTTTATACTTTTATAGACGGTGATGTATAGGATTATTCAACACTATATCTAGAGCTTGTGACTTATATTTCACCAGGTTATGGGGAGTTGTACGCATTGTGTTTATAGATTCTAGTTGTGAAATGTTAGAGTTTTAAGATTCAAAGTTTTATTTAACGTTTTCCACATATTGTTAATCTTACCCAGTCTTAGAGCCTAGGTGTCTTCACGACACTGTACGGAGGAAATTTGGGGTCGTGACAAGTTGGTATCAGAACTCTAGGTTCATAGGTGTTATGAGTCACAAGCAGGTTTAGTAGAGTCTCACAAATATGTACCGGGATGTCTATACTTATCTTATGGAGGTTATGGAATTGTTAGGAAAAGATTCACTTCTTTGATTCCTTATCGTGCGAAATTTTTGACTTCGGAATCTAAATTTCTGTCTTTCTATTCTTTCACATGTGGTGAGGACACGTACAACTGGATCAGATGACCAGACACCTGCGACCCTGCAAGAGCCGTGAAAGGTCGGGCCCTGGGTGGAGGCTGAGGATGTCTATGTGGTGCAGTGAGATCACCTGCACGAGCTACTACAGAGGAGCCACTAGTAGCACAAGTTAGAGAGCAGGCACCTGAGACGCCTTCTACCGCACCAGCACTCCAGGAAACTCTAGCCCAGTTTCTGAGCATGTCGGCATTTTAGCTCAGGCAGGGTTGATCCCACTTGCTCTTGCCACATCTCAGGCCGGAGGAAGAGCACAGACTCACGCCGCCCATAAACCATAGCAACATGTCCAGGTTGGACCAGGTCTCAGAGGTCATACTAGTACAGTCGGTCGCTCCAGTTCAGTCCGAGGTTAGGGCAGCAGTTTCTGAGAGGGAGTAGCTCAGGATTGAGAGATATAAGAAGTACCACCTCCTACTTTCAGCGGTTTGGCGTTAGATAATTCCCAGGTATTTCTTGAGGAGTGCCATTGTATCCTCCGTACTATGGATATAGTGGAGTCTAATAGGGTTGCTTTCACTACGTTCCAGCTTAAGGGAGTGGCTTATCAGTGGTGGCGAGCATATGAGTTGGGTAGTCCGGCCGTAGCTTTACTCACTTGAACTCAGTTCTCAGATATGTTCTTGAGGGAGTTGGTTTCTCAGAGTCTCAGAGATGCATGGCGCGTGGAGTTTGAGCAGTTGCACCGGGGTTTTATGACTGTGTCGGAGTATGCAGTCGGGTTCAGTGATTTGGCTAGGCATGCACCAGCTTTGGTTGCTACTGGAGAAAGAGTCTGTCGATTTATCGAGGGGCTCAACATCGATATTAGATTTAGCATGGCCCGAGAGTTGGAGACTGACAACGCATACCAGCAGGTAGTGGGGATCGCTAGGATATTGGAAGGTATGTGGAATTGGGAGAGAGAGGAGAGGGAGGCCAAGATGCCTCGATATTCTGGTACATATAAAGGTGTGCGTGCCTTAGTTGTAACTCATCATGGTATATGTAAGTCGTCCTATTCATTAAGCACTTCCAGCTTCCAGCGATATTCCGACCACTCATAGGCCCCAGGCTCCCTATTATGCATCGCCATTATCTATTGCACCTCCTGCACGGGGTGCTTTCAGAGGTTCGCCCAGCCGATCTGGCCCGAGCCAGCCACAACAGCCATGTCCTCTAAGATCTTGTTTTGAGTGTGGTGACATATGGTGAGGTATTGCCTCAGACGCAGGATGTGTGCACCTCCACAGACTACTCAAGATCCGCGTATTCCACTAGGTCCTCAGGTTTCTCAAACTATGGTTTTCGCACTAGTTTCCACTCCACATGAATAGCCGGTTAGAGGTGGAGGTTGAACAGGTAGAGGTCTCCCTAGAGGAGGAAGCCAGGACAGATATTATGCTCTTCTTGCTAGGACGGAAGCAGTTGCATCAGACTCAGTCATCACAGATATTGTTCTGGTCTGTCAAAGAGATGAATCAATCCTGTTTGATCCAGGATCCATTTGTTCCTATGTATCGTCTTATTTTGCTCCATATTTGTGTGTATCATATGATTCTTGGAGATCTCTTGTCTATGTATCCACACTTGTGGGAGATTCTATTGTTGTTGACCATGTGTATCGGTCGTGTTTAGATGTTCTTGGTGGTTTTGAGACTAGAGTCCACCTATTGTTGCTCAATATGGTAGATTTTGATATTATTTTGGCCATGGACTCGTTGTCGCCCTATCATGCTATTCTCAATTTTCACACTGATACCATGATGCTAGATATGCCAGTATTACCACGGATAGAGTGGAGAGGTGATTTAGATTGTGTTCCTAGCAGGGTTATCTCATTTCTAAAGGCTCAACAAACGTATGGTTGAGAAGGGGAGTAATACTTATCTAGCTTTCATAAGGGATGTCAGTGTTGCTACTCCTACCGTGGAGTCACTTCTAGTAGTGATAGATTATCCGGATGTATTTCTAGCAGATCCTCCGGGTATGCTACCCGACAGGTATGTCAATTTTGGCATTGATTTGTTACTGGGCAGACAGCTTTTTTCTATTCCACCCTATCGTATGGCCCTAGAAGAGTGGAAAGAGCTAAATGATAAAAGGCAAGAGTTGCTTGATAAAAGCTTCATTCGGCCTAGTGTGTCACCTTAGGGTGCTCCGATCTTATTTGTAAAAAAGAGGGATGGTTCTATGCGCATGTGTATTGATTACCGTCAGTTGAACAAGGTTACAGTGAAGAAAAGGTATCCATTGTCGCGTATTAATAACCTATTTGATCAGCTACAGGGTGCTAGAGTGTTCTCTAAGATTGACTTGCATTCAAGCTATCATCACTTGAAGATTCGGGAGTCAAATATCCCGAAGACTACCTTTAGGACTTGGTATGGTCATTACGAGTTCCTTATGATGTTTTATGAGCTGACCAACGCCCCAGCAATATTCATGCACTTGATGAACAGTGTATTTCAATCCTATCTTGACTCCTTCATCATTGTGTTTATTGACGACATTCTGGTGTAATCCTGGAACTGGGAGGATCATGAGCAGCACTTGAGGACCGTGCTTGAGGCCTTGAGAGAAAAGAAGTTATATGCAAAATTTTCAAAGCCTGAATTTTGGCTTCATTCGGTGACGTTTTTGGGTCATGTAGTGTCGAGTGAGGGGATCAAGGTGGATCTGAAGAAGATTGAAGCAGTGTAGAGTTTTCCCAGACCATCTTCAGCTATGGAGATCCGAAGTTTTCTTGCTTTGGCAGGGTATTACCGTCGATTTGTAGAGGGGTTCTCGTCTACTGCAGCACCTATGACCAGATTGACCTAGAAAGGTGCTCTGTTCAGGTGGATAGATGAGTGTGAGGAGAGTTTTCAAAATCTCAAGACAACTTTGACTACAGCCCTAGTGTTTGTGTTGCCTTCAAGTTTGGTGTCTTATACTGTGTACTGTGATGCGATGCGTATTGGTCTCGACGCGGTGTGTATGCAGAACGGTAAGGTGATAGCCTACGCGTCTAAACAACTGAAGGTGCATGAGAAGAACTATCATGTCCATGACCTTGAGTTAGCAGCTATTGTTCGTGCCTTGAAGATTTGGAGGCACTATTTGTACTATGTCCCTTGTGAGGTCTTTACCGACCATCGAAGCCTACAACATTTGTTCAAATACAAGGATCTTAACTTTAGGCAGCGGAGGTGTTTAAAGGTTCTTAAGGACTATGATATCACCATTCTATATCATCCCGGGAAGGCTAATATGGTGGCTGATGCCTTGAGTCGCAAGGCGAAGAGTTTGGGAAGCTTAGCGTAGCTACTGGTAGCAGAGAGGCCATTAGCCTTGGATGTTCAGGCCTTGGCCAACTATTTTGTTAGATTGGATGTTTCTAAGTCGAGTCGAGTTTTGGATTGTGTGGTTTCTCGATCTTCTCTTTATGATCGTATCAGATAGCTTCAGTATGATGGGCCCCATCTGCTTTTCCTCAAGGATACGGTTCAGCACAGCGATGCCAAGGAGGTCACTATTGAAGATGACGGTGTATTACGGATGCAGGACAGGCTATGTGTTCCCAAATGTAGATGGCTTGTGCGAGTTGATTCTCTAGGAGGCTCAGAGTTCGCAGTACTCCATACATCTGGGTGCCACCAACATGTATCAGGACATGAGGCAGCACTATTGGTTGAGGCGGATGAAGAAGGACATAGTGGAATATGTAGCTCGGTGCCTAAATTTTCAGCAAGTAAAGTATGAGCATCAGCGGCCTGGTGGATTGCTTCAGAGGTTAGAGATCCCAGAGTGGAAATGGGAGCGGATTACTATGGATTTTGTTGTTGGGCTCCCATGGACTTAGAGGAAGTTCGATGGAGTTTGGGTGATTGTGGATAGGTTGACCAAGTCGGCTCATTTCATTCCAGTGGTGACTACTTATTCTTCTGAGCAGTTGGCTCAGGTCTATATCCGTGAGATTGTCAGGCTTCATAGTGTGCCGGTATCTATCATCTGTGACTGGGGTACGCAGTTTAAATTGCCGTTCTAAAGGGTAGTTCAGTATGAGTTAGGCACGTAGGCGGAGTTGAGTACAGCATTTCACCCTCAGATGGACGGATAGTCCGAGCGCACTATTCAGATATTGAAGGATATGCTTCGTGCGTGCCTGATGGAGTTTGGGGGTTCTTAGGATCAGTTCTTGCCGCTTGCAGAGTTTGCCTACAACAATAGTTATCACTCGAGCATTCAGATGGCCCCGTATGAGGCTTTGTATGGTAGGCGGTGCCGGTCTCAGGTGGGTTGGTTTGAGACGAGTGAGGCTAGGTTATTGGGTACAGACTAGGTTCAGGATGCTTCGGAAAAGGTTAAATTGATTCAGGATCAACTTCGTACAACCCAATCCAGATAGAAGAGTTATGCAGATCAGAAGGTTCGCGATGTTGCCTTCATGGTTGGGGAGCAGGTCTTGCTCCGGGTTTTCCCATGAAGGTTGTTATTAGGTTCGGAAAGAAGGGCAAGTTGAGCCCTAGGTATATTGGACCTCTTGAGATTCTTGAAAGGGTTAAAGAGGTGGCCTACAGGCTTGCACTACCACCTAGTCAAGCTGCAGTTCATCCAGTGTTTCATGTTTCCATGCTCCGGAAGTATCACGGCGATTTTTCTCATGTGTTAGACTTCAGTTCAGTCCAGTTGAACAAGAATTTGTCTTATGTTGAGGAGTCGGTGGCCATTTTGGACAGGCAGATCGAAAGTTAAGGTCGAAGAACATTGCTTCAGTGAAGGTTCAATGGAGGGGTCATCCAGTCGAGGAGGCGACTTGGGAGACTGAGCATGATATGTGTAGCTATTATCCTCATCTTTTCACCACTTCAGGTTTGTATCTATACTCGTTCAAGGATGAACATTTATTTTAAGAGTGGGAGGATGTACAGACCCGGCCGGTCGTTTTGAGTATTTTAGCCCCGATCATCTAATTTATATGTCCTCTATGTTATATTATGCTTACGTGACTTTTCGGGGTGCTTGGTGGCGGGTTCGAGAGTGTTTCGGAGGGATATGGGACACATGGTACCTAAGTTGGAAGTTTAAGTCATACGAGTTGACCGTAGTTTGACTTGTGGGAAGATGGCTCCGGAATTGAGTTTTGATGGTTCCAATAGTTTTGTAGGGTGATTTTGGTCTTAGGAACGTGTCTGGATGTTGATATGGAGGTTCATAGGTCATTTTGGCGTTATTTGGCGAAACTTGGAAAGTTGGAATTTTTGAAAGTTTGACCGGGAGTGAACTTTTTGACATTGGGGTTGGATTTTGATTTCGGTAGTCAGAATACGTCTGTAATGTGATGTATGGCTTGTGTGCGAAATGTTGTGTAATGTAATGTGGTGTCAATCGGAGTTGTTTTGGTATGAATCGGCATTAGTTTCGGAATTCGAAAGTTCATAAGTTCTTAGGCTAGAATCGATGCATGATCCATTATTCTAGTGTTGTTTGATATGATTTGATACTTCGAGTGTGTTCCTATGATGTTTTAGGACTTATTGATATGTTTGGGTGAAGTCATGGGGGCCTCGGGTATGATTCGGACCTTGTTCAGTGCATTTCAGATTATTTATGAATGGCTGAAGTTCTGGTGCCTCCAAGTTCTGGTTTCCTCTTATGCGATCGCAGAAGAGAAGTCTCGATTGTGACGCTCTGAGATTTGGTAGGCGTGGATTGGTGCTATGTGATCGTGAGATGGCTTGTACGATCGAGAATTTTGGTAGGTCAATGCATTACGAATGCGTGGGTGGTGCCGCGTTCGCGTTGAAGGAAGAGGAGGTATGGGAGGTGAGTGCATTGCTCTATGCAGTCGCGGTTTCGTTCACCTGATTGATTAACCTCCTAAAGTTTCTCACTACGTTTGCGAGCAGTCTTCCACGTTCGCGTATAATGTTTTTGAGCTTATGGAAATTTTATTCTTCGCGATCGCGAGGGAATTTCCGCGATCGCGATGTGTAATTAACTGGGCAGCAGAATTTAAGTTTGAAATCGAGGGTTTATATCATTTTTTCACAATTTAGACTTAGAGAGCTCGGTTTGAGGCGATAGTTTAAGGGATTTTCAGAGAGATTGTTAGGGTAAGAGTTCTTAACTCGATTTTGATTAAATTCCACTAATTTATCATTGATTTTATCATGTGATTAGGGATTTAGGCTGGAAGATTTTGGGGAAAAAGTGATCAAACTTCTTAGGCTAAACTTTTTAGTTTTGAAAGGCGAAATGGGGTCGGATTTGAATAACTTTTGTATGGTTGGACTTGATATCGAATGGGTGTTCGATTTTTGTAATTTTGGTCGAATTCTAAGGCGTGAACCTGGGCTGACTTTTTGGAGTAATTTTTCAATTCTTTGCTAAAATCGTAATTTCATTATTTAAATTAATTTCCTATAATTATAACCATAGTATGAAATTATTTTGGCTAAATTCGAGCCGTCTGGAGTTGGAAAAATCAAGGAAAATGCCTTCTAGTTGATTGATTTTGCGTTGTTTGAGGTAAGTGATTTGTCTATCCTTGTGCGGGGGAAATTCCCCTTAGGATTTGGTATTGTTGTGATAATTGTGATCTGTGGAGGCCGTGTACGCAAGGTGACGAGTGCGTACACGGGCTAAATGTTGAGATTCTGGTTTTAGCTACGTAGTTTCCTTTTCATGCTTTATTTGAGTTGCTTTATCATGTTATAGTCACCATGTTTAGTCCAATTTCACATGTCTACTTGTCTTATCTCTTATTTGTAACTTGTGCTACATGTTTAGTTGATTTACATGCTTTCTTAATCCCGTATTCATTATTTAACTGTGGGATTCTTTACATGAAATTTTCTACCCTTGAAATATCTTGTTGTTGGGTTTGGTGTTTAGTTGCAAAGGCCGTCATTTCTATTGAGGCAAAGTGTAAGTTGTGAAATATCATTTTACACAGTTGTTATTTTTTGGAACTTGTGCTATTATTGAGATGATTGTATGGTTGTTTGCACGAGGTTTCTGTCGTGCCATTGTTAGTATTGATACGATTACGGTGGTATAAGGTCTGGGTGTTGACAGGCATGCGGTGAGATAAGGTGGGCTTCATACGCGTGGCTAGTAGGGGAACTACTAGAAGCCATGTGATGTGATAAGATGGGATAAAATGCGGGGTGCTATTTCGGGAAGATGATTTTCCAAAACTAAATGTAAAGTCTCCCGCAGTGATATAAGGAAATACTATGAGTTGCTTTTATGATTTGGGACTACGAGGCGGTACCTCGCTAGAGTCCCCTGTTGATCTTTCTCTATTTGCTGGATTTATTTTGGTTATTGTTTTCCTTAACATGTAAAATCCTTATTTTCCTTTCGTGTTGTATTAACTGCATTGATTCTGTGTTGTTAACTTTCTATAGATTCTTTATTGTTTCACTTCCTAGTGTCATTATCATTATATTGTTATGTCTTCTGTCTTGTTTTTATTATTATATCCAATAGGTTCTTGACCTGACCTCGTCACTACTTTACGAGGGTTAGGCTTGGAACTTACTAGGTACATTGTGGTGTACTCATACTACTCTTCTGCGCATGTTTTGTGCATGTCCAGGCACATCTAATCAGTCACAATACTAAGGCGCTGAGCTTGCTTTTGGAGACTTCAAGGTATACTTGCCCCCATCCGTAGGCCTCAGAGTCCCCTTCTATCTTGTTCTTCCTTATTTCTTTACACTTTTATACACGGTGATGTCTAGGATTGTTTAGCATTGTATCTAGAGCTTGTGACTTATATTTCACCAGGTTTTTGGGGAGTTGTACGCATTGTGTTTATAGGTTCTAGCTTTGAAATTTGTTGGAATTTTAAGATTGTAAGTTCAATTTAATGTTTTCCGCATATTGTTAGGCTTACCTTATCTTAGAGACTAGGTGTCGTCACGACACTCTACAGAGGGAATTTGGGGCCGTGACACCAACAACGACCCGTTGGTTTTCACTCGCTGACACAACCTCTTAGGACACACTACCTATCCAATATTTTTTTGTCTCTCTTCATTGTTTTGGGTACACAGTAAATCTACTAAAAGTGAATTACAAAACTTGTTAAGAGTAGAATAAAGAAGTTGTAGTTGGGTAGAAAATAATATAGAAGGTTGCATAAATTTGATTTTGCAAGTGTCTTCTCTTTTATACTTGGTCGTTGAATATTCTAGCCATTGCGCCTGTCTTCTAATTTTGGAAAAGGATTTCCTTTACTGCTGCTCCAACTTTCTTTTACTGCTTCTTGCTCTTTTGAACATGGTATCAATCCTTATCTTGATTATGTCTGATGTTGAAAGAGTAACTACTCTTTCCTTTGAGTACAAATGAATATCCATTAAAGATATGTTTACATACTACAAGTGATTTTGTATAGATTTGATCTTGCATAGATTTGAGATCTTTTCCTAAACAATTCTAAAAGTCAAGGCCATATTATTTAATGCCTTTTGTATAAAAGATTCTTTTCATGTAAGTCATCAAGTCTTCATAAGTATATATATATATATATATATATATATATATATATATATATATATATATATATATATATATATATATATATATATATATATATATATGCAGGCGACTTCTATAAGGCATATTACAACTGCCTTTATATTCGTGGTACTTCCTTTGATTTCATTTATATTCATTCCTTTTTCATTGTAGTTCCAATCTCCTTTTAGATTTGAATCTTTCTTTCTTTGGCGAAGCACCAATCAAGAATTATTCTTGATGAATGCATCTTCACTGTTTCTACAAAATATCTCTCATACTTCCAAAATATCTCTCCTTCCAAGATATGTTTTGGCGTTAATTGGCGGAAGTTGGAAAGTTGGAATTTTTAAAAGTTTGACCGGGAGTGAATTTTTTGACATCGGGTTTGTTTCTGATTCCAATAGTCAGAATAGGTCTTTAATGTCATGTATGTATTGTATGCAAAATTTGGTGTCAATCGGAGTTGTTTTGGTATAAATCGGCGTTGGTTTCGGAATTCGGAAGTTCATAAGTTCTTAGGTTTGAATCGATGCACCATTTGTGATTCTAGTATTGTTTGATGTGATTTGACGCTTAAAGCGTGTTCTTATTCTATTTTAGGACTTATTGGTATGTTTGGTTGAGGTCCTAGGGGCCTCGGGTGTGGTTCAGACCTTGTTCGGCGCATTTCAAATCATTTATGAATGGCTAAAGTTCTGATGCCTCCCAGTTCTGATTTCCTCTTACGCGAACGCAGAAAAGAAGTCGCGATTGCGAGGCTATGAGATTTGGCAGGCGTGTATTGGTGAAATGCGATCGCGAGATGGCTTGTACGATCGGGCATCTTGGTAGGTCAATGCATCACGAACGTGTGGGTGCTGTCGTGTTCGCGTAGAAGGAAGGGGAGGTCTGGGAAGTGAGTGCATTGATCTAAACGGTCGCAGTTTGGTTCACGTGATTAATTATCCTCGGAAAAATTCTCACCGCATTTGCGAGCAGTCTTCCACGTTCGCGTATTATGTTTTTTAGCTTATGGAAATTTTGTTCTTCGCAATCACGAGGGACTTTCCGCGATCGCAATGTGTAATTAACTAGGCAGCAGAACTTAAGTTTGAAATCGAGGGTTTATATCATTTTTTCACAATTTGTATTTAGAGAGCTCGGTTTGAGGCGATATTTTGAGGGATTTTCAGAGAGATTGTTGGGGTAAGAGTTCATAACTCGATTTTGGTTAAATTCCACTAATCTATCATTGATGTAATCATGTAATTACGGATTTAGGCTAGAAAAGTTTGGGGAAAAAGTGATCAAACTTCTTAGGCTAAATTTTTGAGTTTTGAAAGGAGAAATGAGGTTGGATTTGAATAATTATTGTATGATTGGACTCGATATCGAACGGGTGTTCGAATTTTTAAATTTGGTCTGGTTCCGAGGCGTAGGCTTGGGTTGACTTTTAGGAGTGATTTTTAAATTCTTTTCTAAATCATAATTTCATTATTTAAATAAATTTTCTATAGTTATATTCATAGTATGAAATTATTTTGGCTAAATTCGAGCCGTCTGGTGTTGGAAAAATGAAAAACAAATGCCTTCTAGTTGACTGATTTAGCATTGTTTGAGGTAAGTGACTTGTTTTATCCTTGTGTGGAGGAAATTCCCCTTAGGATTTGGTATTGTTGTGATAATTGTGATCTATGGAGGCCGTGTACGCAAGGTGACGAGTGCGTACACGGGCTTAATATTTAGATTCCGATCTTAGCTACACAGTTTCTTTTTCATGCTTTAATTGAGTTACTTTAACATGTTATAGTCACCATGTTTAGTCCAATTTCATATATCTACTTGTCTTGTCTCTTATTTGTAACTTGTACTACATGGTTAGTTGAATTACGTGCTTTCTTAATTTCGTATTCATTATTTAACTGTGGGATTCTTTACATGAAATTTGTTATCCTTGAAATATATTGCTGTTGGGTTTGGTGTTGAGTTGCAAAGGTCGTGATTCAATTGAGTCAAAGTGTAAGCTGTGAAATATCATTTTAATGATTTGTTATTTTTTGGAACTTGTGTTATTATTGAGAGGATTGTATGGTTGTTTGCACGACGTTTCTTCCGTGCCATGGTTACTATTGATACGCATACGGTGGTATAAGATCTGGGTGTTGATAGGCATGCGGTGAGATAACGTGGCTTGATACGCGTGGCTAGTAAGCAAACTACTAGAAGCCATGTTGTGTGATAAGATGGGCTAAAATGCGGGGTGCTATTTCGGGAAAATGATTTTTCAAAACTTAATGTAAAGGCTCCCACGGTGATATAAGGAATGATTGTGAGTTGATTTTATGATTTGGGACTACGAGGCGGTACCTCGGTAGGGCCCTTTGTTGATCTTTCTCTATTTGCTGTATTTATTTTGGTTTTTGTTTTCCTTAACATGTAAAATCCTTGTTTTCCTTTCATGTGGTATTAACTGCATTTATTCCGTGTTGTTAACTTTCTATAGATTCTTTATTATTTCACTTCCTAGTGTCATTATCATTATATTGTTATGTCTTCTGTCTTGTTTTTCTTATTGTCTCCAGTAGGGCTTTGACCTGACCTCTTTACTACTTTATAGAGGTTAGTCTTGGAACTTACCGGGTACCATTGTGGTGTACTCCTACTACTCTTCAGTGCATATTTTGTGCACATCCAGGCACATCTTATCAGTCCAAGTACTAGTGCGCTGAGCTTGCTTTTGGAGACTTCAAGATATACTTGCCCCCGTCTGCAGGCCTCAGAGTCCCCTTCTATCTTGTTCTTCCTTATTTCTTTACACTTTTATACATGGTGATGTATAGGATTGTTTAGCACTGTATCTAGTGCTTGTGACTTATATTTCACCAAGTTTTGGGGAGTTGTACGCATTGTGTTTATAGATTCTATCTTTGAAATTTGTTGGAGTTTTAAGATTCTAAGTATTATTTAATGTTTTTCGCATATTGTTAGGCTTACTTATTTTTTGCAACTAGGTGTCTTCACGACACTCTACAGAGGGAATATGAAGTCGTGACACCAACAACGACCCTTTTGTTTTCACTCGCTCACCAAAGAAATAAACAATGACACAACCTCTCACGATACACTACCTCTCCAATATTTTTTATCTCTCTTCATTATTTTGTGTACACAGTAAATCTACTAGAATTGAATTACAATACTTGTTAAGAGTAGAATAAAGAAGTTGTAGCTGGGTAGAAAATAATATAGAAGGTTGCATAAATTTGATGTTGCAAGTGTCTTCTCTTTTATACTTGGTCATTGAATAATCTAGCCATTGCACCTGTCTTCTAATTTTGGAAAAGGATTTCCTTTACTGCTGCTCCAACTTTTCTTTACTGCTTCTTGCTCTTTTGAACATGGTATCAATCCTTATCTTGATTAAGTCTGATGTTGAAAGAGTAACTACTCTTTCCTTTGAGTACAAATAAATATCCATTAAAGATATGTTTACATACTGCAAGTGATTTTGTACAGATTTGATCTCGCATAGATTTGAGATCTTTTACTGTACAATTCCAAAAGCCAAGGCCATATTATTTAATTCCTTTTGTATAAAAGATTCTTTCCATGTAAGTCATCAAGTCTTCATAAGTACATAATATATATATATATATATATATATATATATATATATATATAAGGCATATTACAACTGCCTTTATATTCGTGGTACTTCCTTTGATTTCATTTATATTCATTCTTTTTTCATTGTAGTTCCAATTTCCTTTTAGATTTGAATCTTTCTTTCTTTGGCCAAGCACCAATCAAGAATTATTCTTGCTGAATGCATCTTCACTGCTTCTCCAAAATATCTCTCCTTCCAAGATATGTTTTGGCGTTAATTGGCGAAAGTTGAAAAGTTAAAATTTTTAAAAGTTTGACCGGGAGTGAATTTTTCGACATCGGGGTCGTTTCCAATTCCGATAGTCAGAATAGGTATGTAATGTCATGTATGGCTTTGTATGAAAAATTTGGTATCAATCAGAGTTGTTTTGGTATAAATCGGCGTTGGTTTCGGAATTCGGAAGTTCATAAGTTCTTAGGTTTGAATCGATGCACCATTCGTGATTCTAGTATTGTTTGATGTGATTTGACACTTCGAGCGTGTTCATATTCTATTTTAGGACTTATTGGTATGTTTGGTTGAGGTCCCAGGGGTCTCGAGTATGATTCAGACCTTGTTCGGCGCATTTCAGATCATTTATGAATGGCTGAAGTTCATATGCCTCCCAGTTCTGGTTTTCTCTTATGTGATCGCAGAAGAGATGTCGCGTTTACGAAACTCTGAGATTTGGCAGGCGTGGATTGGTGCTATGCGATCGCGAGATGACTTGTATGATCGGGAATCTTGGTAGGTCAATGCATCACGAACGCGTGGGTGGTGTCGTGTTCGCATATAAGGAAGGGGAGGTTTGGGAGGTGAGTGCATTGATCTATGCGGCCGCGGTTTGGTTCACGTGATTACTTAACCTCGGAAAATTTCTCACCGCATCTGCGAGCAGTCTTCCACGTTCGCGTATAATGTCTTTGAGCTTATGTAAATTTTGTCTTCGCAATTGCGAGGGAATATCCGTGATCGTGATGTGTAATTAACTGGCAGCAGAACTTAAGTTTGAAATCGAGGGTTTATATCATTTTTTAACAATTTGTACTTAGAGAGCTCGGTTTGAGGCAATTTTGAGGGATTTTCAGAGAGATTGTTGGGGTAAGAGTTCATAACTCGATTTTGATTAAATTTCACTAATCTATCATTGATGTAATCATGTAATTAGGGATATAGGCTAGAAAATTTTGGGGAAAAGTTATCAAACTTATTACGCTAAATTTTTGAGTTTTGAAAGGCGAAATGAGGTCAGATTTGAATAATTATTTTATGATTGGACTCGATATCGAATGGGTGTTCGAATTTTATAATTTTGGTCTAGTTCCGAGGCGTGGACTTGGGTTAACTTTTTGGAGTGATTTTTTAATTCTTTGCTAAATCGTAATTTCATTATTTAAATAAATTTTCTATAGTTATATTCATAGTATGAAATTATTTTGGCTAAATTCGAGCCGTCTGGTGTTGGAAAAATCAAGGAAAATGCCTTCTAGTTTACTGATTTAGAATTGTTTGAGGTAAGTGACTTGTCTATCCTTGTGTGGAGGAAATTTTCCTTAGGATTTGGTATTTTTCTGATAATTGTGATCTATGGAGGCCGTGTACGCAAGGTGACGAGTGCGTACACGGGCTAAATGTTGAGATTCCGATCTTAGCTACGCAGTTTCCTTTTCATGGTTTAATTGAGTTACTTTAGCATGTTATAGTCACCATGTTTTGTCCAATTTCACATATCTACTTATCTTATCTCTTATTTGTAACTTTTACTACATGTTTAGTTGAATTACGTGCTTTCTTAATTACGTATTCATTATTTAACTGTGGGATTCTTTACATGAAATTTTCTATCCTTGAAATATCTTGTTGTTGGGTTTGTGTTGAGTTGGAAAGGTCGTGATTTCTATTAAGGTAAAGTGTAAGTTGTGAAATATCATTTTACTGAGTTGTTATTTTTTGGAACTTGTGCTATTATTGAGAGGATTGTATGGTTGTTTGCACGAGGTTTCTGCCCTGCCATGGTTACTAGAAGCCATGATGTGTGATAAGATGGGCTAAAAGGCGGGGTGCTATTTCGGGAAAATAATTTTTTAAAACTAAATATAAAGGCTCCCACGGTGATATAAGGAAAGACTGTGAGTTGCTTTTATGATTTGGGACTACGAGGTGGTACCTCGGTAGGACCCCTTGTTGATCTTTCTCTATTTGCTGTATTTATTTTGGTTTTTGTTTTCCTTAACATGTAAAATCCTTGTTTTCCTTTCGTGTTGTATTAACTGCATTGATTTCGTGTTGTTAACTTTCTTTAGATTCTTTATTATTTCACTTCCTAGTGTCATTATCATTATATTGTTATGTATTTTGTCTTGTTTTTCTTATTATCTCCTGTAGGGCTTTGACCTGACCTCCCCACTACTTTATGGAGGTTAGGCTTGGAACTTATTGGATACCATTGTGGTGTACTCATACTACTCTTATGCACATGTTTTGTGCACATCCAGGCACATCTTATCAGTCCCAGTACTAGTGCACTGAGCTTGCTTTTGGAGACTTCAAGATATACTTGCCCCCGTCCGCAGGCCTCAGAGTCTTCTTCTATCTTGTTCTTCCTTATTTCTTTACACTTTTATAAAACGTGATGTATAGGATTGTTTAGCACTGTATCTAGTGCTTGTGACTTATATTTCACCAAGTTTTGGGGAGTTGTACGCATTGTGTTTATAGATTCTATCTTTGAAATTTGTTGTAGTTTTAAGATTGTAAGTATTATTTAATGTTTTTCGCATGTTGTTAGGCTTACCTATTCTTTGCGACTAGGTGTCGTCACGACACTCTACAGAGGGAATTTGGAGCCGTGACACCAACAACGACCCTTTGGTTTTCACTCGCTCACCAAAGAAATGAACAATGACACAACCTCTCAGGACACATTACCTCTCCAATATTTTTTTGTCTTTCTTCATTGTTTTGTATACACAATAAATCTACGCGAAGTGAATTACAATACTTGTTAAGAGTAGAATAAAAAAGTTGTAGTTTGGTAGAAAATAGTATATAAGGTTGCATAAATTTGATGTTGCAGGGGTATTCTCTTTTATACTTGGTCGTTGACTATTCTAGCCATTGCGCATGTATTCTAATTTTGGAAAAGGATTTACTTTACTCATGCTCCAACTTTCCTTTACTGCTTCTTGCTCTTTTGAACATGGTGTCAATCCTTGTCTCGATTAAGTCTAATGTTGAAAGTTTACCCTAAATTTCGAGCAACAATTAAACTTATATTGTGGTTTTAAGGATATGTGATTTAATCCAATACCAATTGATAAACGATGAGCTAAATAGTTAAATTGAACAGTAAAATAAATCAAATCAGTATTTGTAGCAGTACTTTGACCTCGAGTCGAGATGGTCTCGAGGTTAGATAACAAGGATAGTAAATAATGGAATAAATAGTGATGAACAGCAATGAATAGCAAGTGAAATAGAGAGCAGTGTATGTATGTATTCTTTTTCAGTGAATAATGATGATCTTACAAGTGAATGGGATCCCCCTTTATATAATAGAGGAATCCTAAATAAGGTAAATTCTAATAACGGAAATAAATCCGACGATTGGCGTCAATAACCGCTTGATTCGATTTGTTCTTGGATTTCCGCTGTGATCTTCAGTCGGATGCTAATATCTCGCCATTCCATTATTATACCTCCCTCGACGTCAGTCATGCTCGATCTCAATCTTTAGCGAACACTTAAATTTCCACGCTAAATATTTTATTTTCGAACTCGGGCCTGGTCCATTACGAGCTTATCTTTGAGGCAGCTCTCATGCTTATAAAATCGGATATGTCTGATTTCGACCGTATACAAGTATCTACTCTTTCCTTTGAGTACAAATAAATATCCATTAAAGATATTTTTACATACTACAAGTGATTTTGTACATATTTGATCTCGCATAGATTTGAGATCTTTTCCTATACAATTCCAAAACCCAAGCCATATTATTTAATGCCTTTTCTATAAAGATTCTTTCCATGTAATCCATCAAGTCTTTATAAGCATATATATATATATATATATATATATATATATATATATATATATATATGCACGCAACTTCTATAAGGCATATTACAATTGCCTTTATATTTGTGGTACTTCCTTTGATTTCATTTATATTCATTCCTTTTACATGGTAGTACCAATCCCCTTTTAGATTTGAATCTTTCTTTCTTTGGAGAAGTACCAATCAAGAATTATTCTTGTTGAATGCAACTTCACTGTTTCTCCAAAATATCTTTGATACTTCCCGATCTATCATTGAACTTAGAAACCATTCGCTTGATAGAGTCCAGAAAATAACTCTAAGGTCTTCTTATGGAAGGTTTTTTGTTGCACAAACTTTAGCTCTTATTTAGATAACAATAGAAATTGAATATCCTCTTCTTTCTACTGGATCTTGATTTGTATTACTTTGAATCTAGTCACGTGCTTCATCTTGAGAATGGACTTTAACTCCCTTGATCTATCTAAATGATATCATTCCCTGCAGTTCGATTACTTTCCAAAATATAGGTTGTTGTAAGAATATTCTTACTTCCATCACAATCCATAGTAAATATTTCCTTGTCATATTCTTTTTGGTCTTGGACCACTCATTTGTATCTCACTGAATATCTAGTAAGCTTGATCTGCAATTTTTTTTCCTTTAGTGAGTAAGTACTGATGGGATCTCCAAAACTCTTCCATAATATAGATTGTACTATACCCATAATATATTTTCTTTCTATAAAAAATCTATTCTCTTTAGCCTTGTAGTATTTCTTCTATATAGTACTTTTCTTCCTTCCACAAAATAATAGATCTTCTCCATGATTTTAGCAACCTTACTTTCAAGATATTTAAGAACTTTCATTCCACGCCATAGAATCTTATGTTGTAACAACCCAACCTGTCGTTTTGAGAATTAGCGTCTCGTTTAGTGGCTTACGGTTTTGAGTGGCATTGTGTTGTGTATTATGACTTGCGTGTCTGGTTGAGTTCGATTTTTCGGATGTTTCGAGGTTGAGTTAGAAAGATGATTCTTGTTTTAGAAGCTTAAGCGGTAAGAGTAGATCGGAGTTTAAATTTTGTGTAGACGACTCTATAATGGTGGTTGATGATTTTCAATAGCTCCGTATGGTGATTTTAAACTTAGGCGTGTCTCCGGATTTGGATTTGGAGGTATGTAAGTTAATTTGATGCATTTTGGAAAAAAATGGAAAGTCAAAGGTTTGGAAGGTTGAGAGGTTTGATCGGGAGTTGAATTTATTGATATTGGGTTCGGATTTAGATTTTGGGAGTTTGATTAGCTCTGTTATGTCATTTAGCACTTGCGTGTAAAATTTGACGTCATTTCAGGTTGATTTGATATGATTCGGCGCGAGTTGTATAAGTAAAAAGTTTATAAGTTCATTAAGTTCGATTCTAGGTGCGATTCATAGTTTGGATATTGTTTGATGTGATTTGAAGCCTCAAGTAGGTCTGTGTTATGTTATGGAACTTGTTGGTATGTTTGAAAGGGGTTCCGGGGGCCCAGGTGTGTTTCTGACGAGCTTCGGATAATTTTCATGCCTTTGAGTAGGTCTGGTTCTGGTGCTCCGCACCTGCGCATTTTGGAGCGCAGGTGCGTCTCTTCTTCTGTGCTATTCGCATCACTTCCGCGACATTGAGGCCTGGGTGGAATCTCGTTTTTGCGGAGTTTTGCACGCAGGTGTGATTGTCTTGCGGCTCAAGGATCGCAAGTGCACAAGGGTTCGCTTATGTGGTTCGTTTGGCACTTCTGCACTGTCGCAGGTGCGACTGATTTTTTTTCAGCAGATGCGGATCTGGGTTCGCAGATGCGAGAATTTTCTCACAAATGCGAGGCTGCAGGTGCGGCGTTTCTTTCCGCAAATGCGAAAAGCCTGGATAGAAGCTTATATTCGAGGGTTTGGTTTCATTACTCATTTTTGGACCTAGGGAGCGCCGATAGTGACGATTTTTCGTGGGTTTTTCAAACAATTCATTGAGATAAGTGTTCTTTACCCGAATCTTAATCTATTTCATGAATTCATTGTTATTTTCATCATTTAGTTAGTGATTTAAGTTAGAAATTTGGGGGGAAATTGTGAAAACTACTTAGACTAAACATTGGAGATTTGAAAGGCGATTTGAGGTGGATTTGAGTAATTCTTGTATAGTTAGACTCATTATTGAATGTCTGTTCGGATTTTGTAATTTTGGTCGGGTTCCAAGACGGATGCCCGGGGTTGACTTTTTGAAGTTACTTTTTATTTCTCTTTCAAGATCGAAGCTTTATTATCCGGAATTGTTTCCTATGATTTTTATTTATGATGTTAAGTTATTTTTGTTAGATTTGATCCGTCCGGAGTTGTTCACACAAGGTCATTTTAGAGTATCGGTCTAGCTTCTTTGAGGTAAGTATATTATCTAACCTTGTGTAAGGAGAAACTACCCCTTAGGATTTGAGTCATTTATGCTAATTGTATCATGTGAAGGCCATGTACATGAGGTGACGAATACTTATTGGGGCTTATTTTGTAGGAATTTGACCGTTTTAGGTTTTTAGGTTCTTATGTCCATTATAAATGAAGTTGTTTTATAATGTTAAATCCTTCACTTACTAAATTTATCCTTACGTGTCTTATTTGGAGTTGATTGATTCATGTTCTACCCTTGTTTCCAATAAAGTCTATGTGCATTAACTGAAGTTGTCGCCTCTCTTATTTCCATGTTGTCTTTTCAGTAATTGTTTAACCTTAATTGAAGTTATGTTATATTTTTCATAATTGCTTAACCTTAATTGAAGTTATTGTCGTCCCTTCCATAATTTGCTTAATCTTAATTGAAGTTTTGTTATCTATTTTATTGTCGACTTATCCTTATTTGGAATCACTGATTCATGTTATCTCTCTTATCGTCGAGTTGTACTTATGTGGAATCATTGTTGCACGTTACCTATCCCCTTGTTGAGTTATTCTCATTAAGACCGCTATTCCCTGTTGTGTCTTCTTTATGAGCTCGTTCTTCTGTTTCCTTGTGTTCTGAAGTTCTTATGTTGATTTACTTGCTGTACTCTCGTATTACTGTTGTTGTTGTTGTTGTTGTTGTACTCAACGTTGCTGAGACGAGGTCTATGCGTGATTGTGGTATTGAAATTTGTTTTGAGGAGAAGTTGTCGCATATAGGCACATGTGGTGAAAGACCTTATTGTGTTGTTATGTTTTTGGCACACGTGATATTATTGAGAGGATTGTCGGGGTGTTCGCACGTGAGTTATCCGTGCTATTGTTGTTATTGATATTTGCACAAGTGGCGCGACAAGGCGGCCTATATATGTGGGTCTGCGCATGTGGCGAGATAAGGTGAGAATATTATTATGCGCGTGCGGCGAGACAAGGCGGGCATTTACTTTATTGTTACGCACGTGGCAAGAAAAGGTGGGATATGTCGGGAATGATTTGTGACGACTTGTAATGGCCTGAGGACATTGTTATTGATGACATTTGTCTAGTGGTGTGCCTACCATGTGTGAGTTATACACCGTAGATTTTGTGGTGATTGTTTCCTATGTGCCATTTATTGTCTCTACTAGTACTTGTTGACTTGAATTGTGATAGAACACTTACACAAGCATACACGTAATTAATCATCCATATTGGAATAAGAAGATGAACTCTGATGATATTGACCATTTATATGTACCCTCTTTTACTTACCTTTTGTGTGAGAGTTATTCTATTAGCACGTGAATTGTCCGTGTATTCATGAGTCATTGGTATTGTTGGCACGTGAGTTGTCCGTAAGGATACGAGATATTATCACTCCCTTGGCATGTGAGTCATCCACGCGGTTGCAAATTGTAATGTGGGCACAAGATGCAAGGAGATTAGGGTTCATGAATTGGAACCCATGAAATGTTACTATGAGGTGAAGTACCTCGGGAAAATCCTTAAAAAAATCTTGTATGGAAGCGGTTGCTCTTACTCCACGATGTTATTACATGTTTGTTTCATGTTGTTAATTGTTGCTCTTAGTTTCTTATTACATGCATTGTTTTGTTATTGTTATCATGCTTAGCTTTATATTGATATTGTCCCCTATTAGTTTTACATTTGTACTTGTATAGGTTATTATGTCTAATAGGTTTTTGACTGTTCATCGTCACTACTCCACGAAGGTTAGTCTTGATATTTACTGGGTACCGCTATGGCATACTCATGATATGCTTTCTGAACATGTTGTGCAGATTCAGGTACTTCGGAGTTGATTAATCACTAGCTAGTTGTTCGGGTTTTTCTTTGGGGACTCAAGATAAATTTGTCGTTACGTTTGTAGGTCTCAGAGTCACCTTCTGATAATTTACTTGTCTTGTCTATTTCTATTTCGGAACAGTTGTACAAACTCAATAGAGTTTATGACTTGTACTACCGGTTTTGAGATTGTTGACTTTGTATAAAAAATTTATGTTTCATATCTAATAGTTGTTGGTTGAGTTTGCCTTTAATTCAGTTGGTGGTAAGCTTACCTAATTTTTAAGACTATATATTATCACGACGTCTTAATTAATAAAAATATTAATTTGTTATCATCAAAATCAATACGTGAAACTTTGAAGCTAACAAGAAGTAGTTATCAGTTTGTCTCCTCTGTAAAAGAAGACAAACTGTAACGTCTATTCTATGGAAGAAAAATGATCGTTAACGTTATACAAAACCTTAAGTCCTTGTATAGGTTCACACCAAACAATATAACACAGATTTAAAATGCCAAGTCTTTATTTATGTCTTCCACTTTCTCCAACGACCCTCCTTTCAATTAACGATGGTGGAGTGGTAATTGGAAAGTTGGCATAATGTATAACACAAAAATTTGACTGATTTGATAATATATGAAAGGCAATTATTTTAACTTGTACTAGTAACCAACCCAGTGAACATCAAGAAGCCAGAGATGTGTGCAAGAGATATCCTTCTCGAGAAGAATAAATGTTGGAGATGAGATAGTTGAGAGGGAAAATCATTACACATCCTAATACTAACGTAACTAACCCACCCTTCAAAGAGAGTATGGATTATCCTTTCACCAAAATAGAAAATCTCCTTTTGGTTTAAGCTAAGTCAAACTGGTATTGGGATGACACATCAAAATCGACCCATTCTTTCAATGCATGCAGCACAGGTGTCTGAAAAACTGCGCGATAGTGATTATAGTGCGAGTAGCCAGTAGTGACTATTGAAAATCTAAAAGTAATCGTACTTATCTTTTAGCAACTTTAAATTGAATTACTGGATTGGATGCAACATGAGCTCAATATATTTGACAAAAAGCGTAAATATATACATGAAAAATCATTAAAATCTTTCACAAATTATAGTTCTAAAAATGTAATGGATTTATAATAAGAACAAAGTTGACTACTTAATTTGGACTTAACTAATCCAAAATTACTCTTACCATAATATGATATTATCCTCTTAAAAATAAGGGCTTATAGTTTAGAATTTAAGGATTTTGCCCTCAAATTAAGTTCTACGTGACTTTAAAAAAGAAAATCTACATGACTTATCTCCAAGACCATCGAACTAGGGATCGTTTGGTAAAGTGTATAAGAATAATGCAGAATAAGGTGTATTAATAATGTATGGATTAGTAACGCATCGGTTAGTAATGCAAGCATTAGTTATGCATATATTATTTCTTATCTATTATTTGGTGTGGTGTATTAAAATTATAATGCATTGCATAATTTTTAATAAAAATAATTGTTTATAAAAATGTCCTCAATATTCTCTAGCTTTAAAGAACTTTAAGGACAATTATGTCTTTAATCATACTAATACATGCATTAATAGCCTTAGTATTACTAATGTAATGGTTTTCTATGCATTACTTATACATAGGATAATACCAAGTATGATGTATAACTAATACAAGTATTATATTTAAAAAAATATATCAAATAAGGTATTAGTAATGCATAAAAATATTTGTATTATTTTTTTCTAATACCTCCCGCCAAACGATAAGGATATGGCATATTGCTTTTATCCGGAGATTCACTGTATATCATCCATGGTCTAAGCATATAGTTATGATTGCCGAAACCCAGACAGTAGTGTAGCTTCGTCTTTCGTATTTGTCCAAGCTACCAGTAAAAGTACTAAATCGAGCACACTTTGCCATCTTATCATGCTCGTTCCGTCGAACCGTATGCTCTTAAACTAGTTATTAGCTAACCACAAAAGATACTTTTGACATTGAGTAATATGTTCCTTCGGGACATTTATTAAAATTGGAACATAGAGAGAAAGATTAATTACTATGGTTCATGCGCAAGGATAACACACACAAATCGGTAAATGGTTCAAATTATTTTGAAAAAAATTGTGTAATGTTATCTAATTTGGACCAAGTCCCCGCGACTTTCTTGAAAGGATCATATTATTTAAGAGTACATCTACTTTTTATATGTAGCTTCCTTTTCTGTTTAGCTATCAATGTGATATTTTGTTTCACACGCCTGAGCATTAAGATATTTTGGACAGAGGCAGATGCAATGTAATGATACCGGAGTCATGCAATCCGATATTTTTGACGCAGAGTAAAATTTTATGTGTAAAATTTCTCTAAAATTGCAAGGAATTATAAATATGAACTCATAACTTTAAAAAATATTAATAAGTTCAATGTTAAGAACATTAAAAATAGAAATCATAAACTTTAAATCGTGAATGGATCTCTTATTTTGGATTCACATTTGGCAGTACGTAATTTGTGTGATTAATGACTAGTGAAATCTGAAAGTGATGATAACATGTGTTAGCAATTTTAAGGTAGAAAGACCTAGAGTGCTCATTCGTCTAAGGCAAATCAAGTGGCTAGAGAACTGCATTATTAGTGATTAGTGACTAGTAAAATCTGAAGATGACAGTACCTAAACAACTTTAAGGTAGTTAGCTTAGATTTTATCCATTCTTTCAAGGCAAATCAGGTGGGCAGAAAACTGTTCGATAGTAATTAGTGTGACTAGTAAAATTTGAAGGTGGTCATAAGTTTACCTTTAGCAACTTTAACGTAGTGAAGCCAACATCATATTATTTCTTTCTATTTTGGGTACGTGAAATTAGAGATTTTGTAAAGGTAGCTCAGGTGAAGTAGTAGTTAATGTTGACACTTTACAAGGTTACTTTGCCTGGATAGTTAAGTCCCTGAAAGGCAGAAAACCATCTTTCTATGCGGGGAGACGAGGAGACTGGAAAGTGTATGACTTTTTAATTATGAAAGTAGTTATGAGAATTAAAAGAGAGGGAAGGAGAAATATGTTCCTCGCTTTTGGATGGTCATTTTAAATTCGAGATCAAATAGGGATACCTTTTTGAAATGAAAAGTAGTTAATGTAGACACAATATGTAAAATTACTCCCACGAGTTATAAAGAGTCAAAATTTTAGTAATTAAGATGATCTATGAGTTTCGTGGCAAATTCAAAATTCATAAGTTTTAAATTTAACCCGGCTTTTGCTTCCACCTTAACTAATAATTTCTAATTCGATTCTTGGGCATGAAGAACATCTTGGTAGGGAGTACTTTATTCCTTTAATAGGCCTACCCGATGTAAACTCACATTAGCCTAACATATGAATTTCGTCCCGTTCTGATCAGCTACTCATGAGTCTCATTTAATAAGGGGTCATTTTGTAGGGTGTATAAGAATAGTGTTGAATAAGGTGTATTAGTAATGCATGGGTTAATAATGCAACCATTAGTTATACAAAGATTATTTCTTATCCATTGTTTGGTGTGGTGTATTAAAAAATAAAAATTATTGCATATTTTTTAAGAAAAGTAGTTGCTTACAAAATTGTCCTCCATATTCTTTGACTTTAAGGTACTTTAAAGATAATTTTATTTTTAACTATGTGAATGCATGCATTAAGGGGTCGTTTGGTAGGATACATTAGATAAAATAATGCAAGTATTAGCTTTGTGTATTAATAATACCTTGTTTGCTACACCTTTTGAACTTATTGTAACGACCCGACCGGCGTTTTGAGAATTAGCGTCTCATTCGGTGGCTTAAGGTCTCAGGTAGCTTCGTATTATGTATTATGACTTGGGTGTGTGGACGAGTTCGGATTTCGTATGATTCGAGATTGATTTGGAAGGATGATTCTTGTTTTAGCAGCTTAAGTGAAAAGAGTTGACTGGAGTTTGACTTTTATGTAGACGAATCTAGAATGGTATTTTGATGATTCCAATAGTTTCATACGGTTATTCAGGACTTAGGCGTGTGTTCGAATTTGGATTTGGAGGTCTGTAGATTAATTTGATACATTTTGGCAAAAATTGGAAAGTTAAAGGATTGGAAGATTGAGAGGCTTGACCGGGAGTTGACTTTGTTGATATCGGTATCAGGAGTTGGTATAGATCCCTGTTTCATTTGGAACTTGCATGCAAAATTTGACGTCATTCCGGGTTGATTTGATATGATTCGGCGCGAGTTGTAAAAGTTAAAAGTTCATAAGTTCGATTTGAGGTGCGATTCGTAGTTTTGACGTTGTTTGATATGATTTGAGGTCTCGAACAGGTCTGCGTTATATTGTGAAACTTGTTGGTATGTTTCGACGGGGCCTCGGGTGTGTTTCGGATGGGCTAAGTCCGTTTCTCCATGTTTCTGGACTGCTGATTTACTGGTGCCTGATGTCTTTATTCGCGATCCCGAAGGTCCAGTCGCGATCGCGTAGGATATTTGGTGGGTGACCTCTTTCTCCTTATTCATGTTCGCAATGAATGGTTCAAGATCGCGTATGTGTGAGTTCTGCTTCATCGCGTTCGCAGTCGTTATTTTGCAATCGCGTAGTGGGCGACCATGCGGGGGAGGCCGGTACTTTGTTCTTCACGTTCACATATTTATGTTCATGATCGCGTAAGTGGAGGCAGTGATGAACTGCGTTCGTATAGTGCTTTTTGCGAGGGCAGTGTCATTTCTTCTTCTCGATCGCATGCCTATTTTCGCGATCGCGTAGTGTATATTTGGGCAGTTGTTTTTCTTTCTTTGCAATCGCATTGTTATTTCTGCAATCGCAATGCGCAAATGCCTGGGGAGTATATATTAACTCCCAAATTGAAGGCTTTGTTCCATTTATCATCTTTTGAGCTAGAGATCTCGGATTTGAGCGATTTTTGAGGGGTTCTTCACATGTTGGTTTGGGGTAAGTGTTCGTTACCTGTATTTGATTATATTTCATTATTTCATTCTTGTTTTTAACATTAACCTAGTGGTTTGAATGGGAGAAAAATGGGAATTTTTGTAAAAACTTTCAAATATGTAAAATGATGATATAAAGGACGATTTGATGTCTGAATTGGATAATTCTAGTATGGTTGGAATCATATCGGAATGGTCTAGACTCTTAGGCACCATTTATGTACTTATTTGAAATTGTTAGCACATGTTATGTCTTTTATTCGTCATGTCTACTATCACATGCTTTATCTGAAGTTGTCATTACATCACATTCTTTACTTGTCGTGTTTCCTTTTATATGCTTTGTTTGAATTTGTTATCACTTTTATCATTGTGTGATTTCTTTTATTGTGGAGCTACTCTTAGTTGAACTTTTTGTCGCATGATATCCTTTTGTTGCCGGGTTGTTCTAATGCATTTAGACGTTGTACTAGTTCGTTCCATCTCCTTTATTGTTAGCCTAATTCATACACTAGAGTCCGAAGTTTGCCATTTCATGGATGTACTTTCACTATTGAGGCTATCCTTACAAATAATTAATTGGAAGTGAGGTTATCGAGAGTCAATAATCTATTCTAATTGAAGTTGTGTTTAAAGACGTGTTGTTCCTTGTTGAGTTACTTTTCCATTCATTTTGTTGTTATTGAGATTCTATATGCGTTGTGTTGAGTCGTGGGCTATTTGTTGTGAAAATATTGATATTGTTGAATCTTTGGAAGGTTGTAACCTACGGGCACTTGTGATACGAGTTGATATGTTATGTTGTTGTGATGATAGCACGTGTGAATTATTTTGTGATTTGGTTGTTGTTGTGCGAAGTATAAGGGTGGCGTTTCACCGTTGTTGTTATGCAGAGTATAAGGGTGGCATTTCACTATTGTTATTATGCGGCGCACAAGGGTGGCATCTCACTATTGTGAGTGTACGGAATGATACAGGTGGCTATTGTGTTATTGTCCGGGCGAAGCAATAAGGGTGGCTATTATACAGAGTGATACGGGTGGCTATAGGAAAGATAAGGGTGGCTATTGATACTATCAGGTAGAGTGATACGGGTGGCTATCGGAGAGATAAGTGTGGCAAAGTCAAGGATGATGTGTGATGGTTTGGAGACATTGTGTTGGTGATTTTCGTGTGATGGTGTGCTTTTCCATGTGTTTGACATATACCTTGAGTGACTTGCTTTGTTGTTTCGATGAGCTATTCGATGTCCTTGTTATTACTTGTTGACTTAGGATGCGGTAGCACACTCGAACAAGCATAAACCGCAGCATGCCACTTATATTAGCACAGGAATATGAAACTTGACATTTATTGATCATGCCCATGTGTTCTTGTATTATCTGTTTCTATGTTGATATTGAGCATGTGACCATGTCGGGCGGATTGTAGTTGTTACATCCCATACTTTAATATTAGGATGAGTCGTAGTAATTCATATGAGCTTGAAGGGATTAAGACCATTCATGAGGTTATAGAGGATTTGTGACTATGTTATTGTAAGACCCCGTAAGTTTAACAACATTGATACCATTATATACATTTGATATGATTGTTTGAGGGGAACATTTTTGTAAAAAATGTTTGAAAAATATGGATTTATATAGTTATTAATATCACTAGTTTTGAATATGTGTTATTTTATACACATAATATGAGAAAGTTTATGGGATTTTCTTTATTGTAAAGATAGAAATTATTTTCTCGCAAGAAAAGAAGGTTATCTTTTTACCATTTTATGAATTAAGCGTACGAAAATTTGTATTCTTTATTTGAGATTAGGAAAATTACAAGTTGAGAAAATATGTGTATTTTTACATGGATGTTTAATGAAATAATAGTGTATCTATTGATTTTATATGGTACCATATGACCATGATAGTAGGGTACATAAAGTGTGTTAAAAGTGAGTAGTATTTTAAGTAATTTGAGATAATTTTTAATTAGGTGGATAATTGGATAATTAATAATTTTAGTGGTAAATTAATTAAAAGTTGGATAAGGCCTACAAGGCCTAACGTGGCAGCCCCCCTAATTCCAAATTGATGACTCTTAGTGCATCTGATAAGGTGGCATTTAGAGAAGAAGTTCGGCTAAGTAATCAAACCTTGCTCAAATTGATGACTCTTAACTATGATACAATCACCCCCCCCCCCCCNCATACACACACACGCACCAATTCATTAAGGAGAAATACATATCTAACGGATGGAATTATCATTCTTAAAGCTTCAGCAAAGCTAATGTTGCAATAGCAACAAAATTGATTCAAATATTTCATATGAAGTCTACCTAATGTTATCGCAACGTGAGGTTTTGATTCTAAGGGAGTACGGTGCAATCTTTCTCAAGAACATCATACACATTTTATTCCTACTTCGATCTGCCGTTAGGTATTTTTTGCAAAAGACGTGTATTAGAGAGATCATTAAGAGAACTATCTCATGTATGTTAAGGCTATCCCTTCTTTCCTTTTGGCACGATCAAAGTAACGATACGTAAGCATAATTCTATTTCATAAGTGTTTCTACTCTTAGTAGTCAATGATGTATATGTTAGTTATTCCTGTAAAATGATATTCAAGCATATCTAAGTATGTCCCTAAGTCCCTAATAAGGTATATGATAGAGATTTTAATGTTTATAATATAGTGATACATGCATCTTCATGCATTTACCATCGTGTTACAGTCGGCCAGGCAGTTACCACCGGTTGGGCAGTTATGTATCATTATTTACCATCGGTTGGACAGTCATGCATATTCATTTACCACCGAGCTACAGCCGGTCAGGAAGTCATGCAGTTACCACCGAGCTACGATCAGTTAGGCAGTTATACATTTACCACCAAGCTACGGTCGGTCGGTCGGTCGGGTAGTCATGCATTTACCGCCGCGCTACGGCAGGTCGGTCAGTTACCACTGATTAATTGGGCAGTCATGCATCATAAGATATGGATAATAGTCTCAAATAGAAGCATTGAATATATATGAGTATAATAATTATGTATATACGGTGGCACTTCAGAGATTCATGTTGATTCTTATATGTCTTTAATAAATGTTGACTTATTGTTATGTTTCAGTTCCGGCTTACATACTCGGTAAATATTTTGCCCTGACGTCCTTTTTTGGGGGACGCTGCATTCATGTCTGCAGGTATAGACAATCAGTTTGACGAGCCCTCATAGTAGACGAGGTCAGCGTCCAGTGAAGGATCGGTAAGACTCCACCTCATTCGGAGTGCAGCCGAGTCTATGAGTCATCGTGTTAGAGTTTCTCTACAATCTTATGGGCAGGTCGGTGCCCAGTCCTGTTTGATGTCTAATATTCTTATATGCTTGGTAGACAAAGGTTCATTTTGTACAGAATGTTAGAGACCTTGACGGCCCATATGTATTCATGTTTTAAGAAAAAAGGTTGAGTGATACAGTGTTTTCCCACTTACAGTTGTACATTATAAGTTCTGGCCATGTTAGCCCCCGATAGTTACAAAAAAAAGAGTTATAGAGTGGTTTGCTCGGGCCAGTACGGCACCGGGTGCCAGCCACGCCTCCCCAATTTGGGGCGTGACAGTAGTTGTAAGCTCGTGATCATGTCTTCGGATTGTGATTGGGGGCCTGTGACCATATTGGTCGGATTGTAATTGTGAGCATGTGATCATGACCAGCGGATTCTGATTGAGAGCATGTGACCATGCCGGGAGGACTGTGATTGTGAGCCTGTGACCATGCCGACGGATTGTGAATATGATCCTGTGACCATGCCGGGCAGATTGAGATATTGGTACGTGAGTTGTCCGTGCGGTTGTGAATCGAGGTCTGGGCACGAGCTGTCGTGAGTACATGATGATGTTTTGAGATCCGTGACCTGGTACTATGAGATGGGGTATCACAGGGTGATTTCGTTGTAAATCGTGTGTTAGAATTGCTTCATTAATTGATTGTTCTATGTGTTTTTTATTTGGGTTCAATGATACTTCACGGTGTTCTTGTGGCTTTATTGTTATATCATATGTTGATTTTGTTGCCATTTACTGATTTCTGCATACTATTATTAGCTTTATACCTCTATACTACAGAGGTTATCTTTTCTAGTGAGTGTCCTGACTTGTACCTCGTCACTACTCCACCGAAGTTAGTCTTGATACTTAATGGGTACCGATCATGGTGTACTCATGTACACTTCTGCATATTTTTGTGCAGATCCAAGTACTCATAGTCTGTTGATTGTTAGATAGCGAACCAGATACTGCTGTGGAGACTTCAAGGTATACCTGTCATCGCGTTCGCAGGCCTCAGAGTCATCTTCGGAAGTTATCTTTGTACAATTTTATTCTATTCCGTAATAGTTTTACATAGAGATTTTTTAGTGAACTCGGTACAGCTTGTGACTTGTACTACCGATTTTGGGATGCAGCCTATCATGTTGGGATTGTTGGCTTCATATAGAAATTTTTGTTTCATAGTTAATAGTTGTTGGTTGAATTTTTCCATTAATCCAGTCAGTGTTAGGCTTACCTAGTCTTAAAGACTAAGTGTCATCACGACATCCTACAGAGGAAAATTGGGGTCGTGACAAGTTGGTATCAGAGCTCTAGGCCCATTGGTGCTACGAGTCATAAGCTAGTTTAATACAGTCTTGCAGATCGATACAAATACGTCTGTACTTATCTTTGAGAGGCTACAGAACTATTAGGAAAAATCTCCACTTTGTTCATTCATGTCATGCGAATTTGTTGATTACGAAGTTGAGCCTTTGTATCTCTATTCTCTAACAGATGGTGTAGACACACACTACCGGATCAGCTAAGTAGACACTCATGCTCCATGCTAGAGCCGCAAGAGGTTGGGGTTGGGAAGGGGCATGCACCGCAGCTAGAGCACTTGTCAGAGAAGTAGTTGAGGAGCCGCCAGTAGCTCTGGTTGAGGGACAGGCATCGGAGACGCCTGTTGTTACCCCCGAGCTTTGGGAGAATATTGATCTCTATTGCACGAGCTACTTGGCAGTTTGGGGTAGGAGCTTAGACTCCCACCGCCCGTACTCCAGAGCAGCGGGCTCACATTAATCAAGTTCTAGGTGTGGTGCCGGTACAGCCTGTTATTCCAGTTCAGCCTGAGGTCAGGCCAGGGACATCAGAGGAGGAGCAGAAGAGGCTTGAGAGGTTCAAGAGGTATAGTCCACCTACTTTTAATGGCACAGCTACTGAGGAGGTGAGCAGAGTTGCTTTTACTACATTTCAGGTGTCGGAGCAGTGTATTAGTGATGGTAGGCTTATGAGGAGGTAGACCAGCTGATGCAGCACTACCCACTTAGGTTCAGTTTTCAGAGATGTTTTTACGAAGTTTGTTCCCTAGACCCTCGGGGATACGTGGCATACAAAGTTTGAGCAACTGCGCCAGGGCACCATGACGATGTCAGTATGCCATCAGGTTTAATGAGTTATCCCATCATGCACATACTTTGGTTTCTATAGCCAGAGAGCGAGTCCACAGATTCATTGAGGGGCTCAGTTATGATCTTAGATTCAGCATGGCTCGGGAGTTGAAGACTGATACTCGATTTCAGTAGGTGGTGGAGATTGCTAGGATGTAAAAACGCATTTGGGGCGAGGATAGAGAGGATAAGGAGGCCAAGAGGTCTCAAGGTTCTAGAGGGTTTAGTGGATTATAATCTTCAACTATGACCTATCATAGTGGAGGATCAGGCAATCGGCCAGTCCAGTCCGCACTTCAAACTACTCATGGAGCTCCAGTTAGTTCTTTTAGTGCACCACCGACACGAGGTTCCTACAACGGTTATTCCAGTTATCCGGCACAGACTCCGTACGAGAAGCCACGCCCATAGAGGGGTTATTATGAGTGTGGTTATATCAAGCACATCATGAGAGATTGTCCCAGACTCGGGAAGGCCGGATTTCATCAGATCACTCAGGCTACGGGCTCCATTCCAGTTTCTACTCCACTTGCACATCCAGTTAGGAATGGAGGACAGGCGGGTAGAGGGCACCCTAGAGGGGGAGACTCGGCTCGTTGATATGCTTTCTATGGTATAGCTGAGGCTGCTGCACCAGATGGTGTCGTTATAGGTATGGTTTTGATTTTTTATAGAGCAGAATAATTCTTATTTTGATTCGGCTCTACTTATCTGGATGAGTCCTCCTATCTTGCTTCACATATGGGAGCTTCGTGATTTTGTACTTTGCTTATGTGTTTACTCATGTCGAGAGATTCTATAGTGGTAGCACGTGTCTATCATTTTGTTTTGTTCACCATTGAGAGCTATGAGACTAGAAGTGACTTTCTGTTACACATTATGGTAGGTTTTGATGTGATTCTAGATGGTTTGGTTACAATTTGTGATCTAGATATTGTACCGCTATGGGGATTTCGTTACGTGTTGTGATTTTTTTTTTGCGAAATTGAGTTAGTGGAAGTTTTTGGTTGGCGTAATATGTATTTTACTTGTGATATAGAGTTGAGGGTGAGACCCTCGCGCTTTCATGCGGTTTGTTATGTTTGGACCGGGCTATGTTCCGCGGTGGAGCTATATTAGGATGAGATCCTTATGATTTGTTCATATGTTTTGATTCTCCCTTGTGGAATTGACTCGTAGTATGGTACTAGTAGGGAGTTGTGTCTATCGGGCTTGTTTGATAGTTCTCTCATGTGTTTATTTTTGCATATTTAGTCATATTCACATTGTGCTTATTGGGTTTTAGCTTACGAGGTGTGTGCCCATGTGGCATTAGATGTGACTTGTTGATTCAGGTGAATGGTTTTGAGATCCTCAGGTTTCTTGCATCGTAGTCAGCATTGTGAAGGTTTGGACGAGGTTTTAGTCGAGATGGGTTATTTGCCGATGAAAGATTTGATTATGGGAAGCTATGGTGGTTTGAGATATTGTTATGGTCTTATGTGTGATGTGTTACATCGTGTGGTTGTACATTATGGGTGTAGGAATGATTTGTTGCAATTGGTTGAGGCTTATATCGTGTGTTGATATAGGAAAATGATATTTGGGAAAATGATTGGATAGTCAAAAATTTGATTCTAAGGCGTATTACTGTGGGTTGGAGGAGAAATTTTCAGTTGAGACGGTGTTGTCGGGCCTATATGGATTGGGGTGACGTGGGATCACCCGCAAGTACATGTACGGTAAGTTCATTAAGTGATTTTATGACTTCGAAACGGTTCTGGGAAAGTTCAAGGACGAACGCTTGTTTAAGAGGGGGAAGACGTAACGACTCGACCGGACTTTTTGAGAATTAGCGACCAGTTTTGTGGCTTAAGGTCTCGGGCAGCTTCGCATTATGCGTTATGACTTGCGTGTGTGGTCGAGTTTGGATATCGGATGATTCGAGATTGATTTGGAAGGAGGATTCTTGTTTTAGCAGCTTAAGTGAAAAGAGTTTACCAGAGTTTGACTTTTGTATAGAGCTTTTGTATGGTGATTTTGGATTTAGGAGTTTTTCCGGATTTGGATTTGGAGTTCCGGAGGTTAATTTGATTCCTTTTTGGCGAAAATTGGAAAGTTGAAGATTTAGAAGGTTGAGAGGCTTGACCGGGGGTTGACTTTGTCGATATCGAATTCGGATTTCGATTTCGGGAGTTGGTATAGCTCCGTTGTGGCATTTGGAACTTGCTTGCATGCAAAATTTGAGGTCATTCCAATTTGATTTGATATGATTCGGCGCGCGTTGTAGAAGTTGAAAGTTCATTAAGTTCGATTTGAGATGCAATTCGTAGTTTTGACGTTGTTTGATGTGATTTGAGGCCTCGAGCAGGTCTGATTTATGTGATAGAACTTGTTGGTATGTTTCGACGGGGCCTCGGGCGTTTTTCGGATGGGCTACGTGCCATTTCTCCATGTTTTTGGACTGTTGATTAGTTGGTGCCTGATGTCCTTATTCGCGATCGCGAAGGTCCAGTCGCGTTCGCGTAGGCTGTTTGGTAGGTGACCCTTTTTTCCTTATTCGCATTCGTAGTGAATGCTTCACGATCGCGTATGTGTGGGTTCTGCTTCATCGCGTTCGCAGTCATTGTTTCGCGATCGCGTTGTCGGCGACCATGCGGGGAAGCCGATACTTTCTTCTTCGTGGTCGCATGCCTATTTTCGCGTCGCGTAATGCACCTAAAAACATTTTTTTTGTTCTTCGCGATCACATTATTATTTCCGCGATCGCGATACACAAATGCCTGGGCATCAGATATTAATTCCCAAATCGAGGGTTTTGTTCCATTTATCATATTTTGAGCTCTCGAATTTGAGCAACTTTTGAGGGGTTCTTCACGTGTTGGTTTGGGGTAAGTGTTCTTTACCCGAATTTGATTATATTTCGTGATTTCGTCCTTGTTTTTAACATTAAACTAGTGATTTCATTGGAATGGGAATTTTCGTGAAAAGTTTCAAAAATGTAAAATAGTGATTTGAAGGACGATTTGATGTCAGAATTGGATAATTTTAATATGATTGGATTCGTATCGGAAAGAGTGTTCGAATTTTGTGAATTTTGTCGGGTTCCGAGGTGCGGGCCTGGGGTTGACTTTTTTTGGATTGACTTTGTAGTTTTTATTAAAGATCGAAGCTTTATTATCCAGAATTATTTTTTGTGGTTTTTATTTATGATATTAAGTTATTTTGGCTAGATTTGAGCAGTCCGGAGATTGTTTCACTTGAGAAGGTCATTTTAGAGTATCGGTCTTTGAGATAAGTATCTTGCCTAACTTTGTGTTGGGGGAACTACCCTTTAGTATTTGAGTCGTTTGTGGCATTTGTGTCATGTGAAAGTCGTATACGCGAGCTGACGAGTACGTACTCGGATTTATATGTGGAAATTGATTGATCTAGACTCTTAGGCATCTTTTATGTACTTATTTGGAATCGTTAGCAGATGTTATGTCTTTTATTCGTCATGTCTACTATCACATGCTTTATCTGAAGTTGTCATTACATGCCACATTCTTTACTTGTCGAATTTTCTCTTATATGCTTTATTTGGAGTTGTTATTACTTTTATCATTGTGTGGTTTCTTTTATTGTGGAGCTACTCTTAGTTGAAATTGTTGTCACATGATATCCTTTTGTTTCCGGGTTGTTCTCATGCATTTAGACGTAGTACTAGTTTTTTCCATCTCCTTCATTGTTAGCCTAATTCATACACTAGAGTCCGAAGTTCGCCATTTCATGGAAGTACTTTCACAATCGAGGCTATCCTTCAAAACAATTAATTAAAAGTGAAGTTATTGATAGTCAATAATTTATTCTAATTGAAGTTGTTCTCAAATGGAGTGTTGTTCCTTGTTGAGTTACTTTTTCGTTCATTTTGTTGTTATTGAGATTCTATATGTGATGTGTTGAGCCATGGGCTATTTGTTGTGAAAATACTGATATCGTTGAATCTTTGGAAATGTTGTGCCTACAGGCACTTGCGATACGAGTTGATATGTTGTGTTGTTGTGATGATAGCACATATGAATTGTTGTATGGTTTTGTTGTTATACAGAGTATAAGGGTGGCATTTCACCATTGTTGTTATGCGGAGTATAAGGGTGGCATTTCACTATTGTTGTTATGTGGGGCACAAATGTGGCATCTCACTCTTGTTGAGTGTACAGAGTGATATAGGTGGCTATTGTGTTATTGTCTGGGCGCAACGATAGGGGTGGCTACTATACAGAGTGATATAGGTGGCTATAGGAGAGATAAGGGTGGCTAATGTTACTGTAAGGGCAGAGTGATACGGGTGGCAATCGGAGAGATAAGGGTGGCAATGTGAGGGATGATGTGTGATGGTTTGGAGACATTGTGTTGGTGATTTTCGTGTGACGGTGTGCTTTTCCTTGTGCTTGGCATACACCTTGCGTGACTTTCTTTGTTGTTTGGATAAGCTATTCGATTTCCTTGATATTACTTGTTGACTTGGGTTGTAGTAACACACTTGCACAAGCATACTGTAGTATGCCACTTATAGTATGAAACTTGACATTTAATGATCATGTACATATGTTCTATTATTATCTAATTCTATGTTGATATTGAGCTTGTGATCATGTTGGGTGGATTATAATTGTGAGCATGTGATCATGCCGGGTGATTTGTAATTGGCAGCATGTGACCACGCCGGACGGATTGTAATTGTGAGCCCATGATCATGTCGACAGATTGTGATTGAGTGTTTGTGACCATGCCAGATAGATTGTGATTGTGAGCATGTGTCTACGCCAGGCGGATTGTGAATGTGAGTTGTGACCATGCCGAACGGATTGAGATATTGGCACGTGAGTTGTTCGTGCGATTGTGATTCGAGATATAGGCACGAGGTGTCGTGAGTACATGATGGTGGGTTGAGACCCGTGACTTATGACTATGAGTTGAGGTATCACAGGGTGATTTCGTTGTAAATCGTGTGTTAGAATGGCTTGATTAATTGATTGTTCTATGTGTTCCTTATTTGGGTTCAATGATACTTCACGGTGTTCTTGTGGCTTTACTGTTATATCACTCTTGATTTGCTTGCCATTTACTGATTTCTGCCTTCCTTTATTAGCTTTATACTTCTATATTGCACAGGTTATCTTGATTACCTTGTCACTAATCCACCGAGGTTAGTATTGATACTTAATGGGTACTGACTGTGGTGTACTCATACTACACTTATGTACATTTATTAGCTTTATATGGCCTGATTACATTGTCACTACTCCATCGAAGTTAGTATTGATACTTACTAGGTATTGACTGTGGTGTACTCTGATCTCGGCCAAATCCACACCACAATTAAGTAGCGAGATAGTCGATGCAATAATAAATCCAACAAAGGTCGGGATCGAATCCACAGGGAGTTAGAATATGGGATTAGATGTATATCTAAGTTAATTGCAAGTTTTGGCTCAAATTACACTTCCACAAAATTGATTGGTGTTCTACTTCTACTTTACTCTATTGTTTGCAAGTATAAAACTAAGGGACAATATTTTTTATTTTGAGTTTTTCAAATAATAAACGGGTCTAGGGTCGTGAATTCTACCTTGGTGGTTATCTAATGGATTGTAAACTCCAGGGCAAGTTTGATTAGTCGGGGTTGCAATATAGCAATCACACCCGGGTACTCACCCTGTACCTCTTGGTAGTTTGAGTGATTTTGCCCAATTTGGCTTTCTCAAGTCCAAATGGATTTTTGCACAATATAAGTGATATTAGCTCAAGTCGGGTATTACTATCTCTAGGTTTAACCCTTTAATTGGGGCTATCAATTTCTTGAGTTCACCACAATTCCTTGTTAACCAAGTTTTCCTAAAATTAGTCCCTCTTTCTCAAGTAGAGACTAAGTTAATTAGGCATGAATCAATGTTTGCAATCATTAATTGTTGCATTCTAGCAAGAACTAGGCTAAATATCACTAACCCAATCTCAAACAAGCCCTAAATTAAGCACCCATCAAATACCCACACTAGGGTTGGGTTACAACCCTACCCAAAAATTTAGCTACTCATGAAAATTACAGAAATTAAAGAAGAAATAAAGATAGAATCCATAATATTTGATTATGGGATGAAAATCTAATATTTGGAGACAAATGTAGTACAAAATTACTAAAGGCAGTAAAAGAAAGCGGAACAGGTGCTCTTCTCAAACATAACTTGACCTAAAAATGACAAAAAGTCTTATTTATACTAAGCTAAAAATATCTGACAAAAATACCCATGTGGAGGTTGTGCAACCGCACACATTGCTTGAACTGGGATCTGGACTTTAATCTGCGGACCGCATAAAAGTAAGTGCGGCCGCATCTTTGGCTTCTGTCGCCGCACAAAAATCGTGCGGACCGCATGTCTTCACTTTGTAGTCTCTGAGTCTCTTTTTATGCGGTCCGTGTAATATTGATTGTGTTCGCACACTGGCTTCTGCGGCCGCATAAAATTCCTGCGGTCCGCACAACTTATTCGAGGTTCTCTGAATCAATTCTTCTGTGGTCCGCATAATAGTGAATGCAGTCGCACACTGACTTCTGCGGTCGCACAATACTTGTGTGGTCCGCACATCTTTACTTGCTCAAACTTGCAAGTCTTTGAACCTCTCTTCTGCGGCTGAACTAGAATTATGCGGTCCGCACAATGTGAAGCTGAAATTGACAGGATTTCTTCATTATTTGCGACCGCACACAGAATTGTGCGGTCCGCACTCTAAGCATTTTTACCCTGTTTTTGTCCTTGTCCAATGTTGATTCCTTTTTGAGTTGATTTTCACTTTCTTGGCTCATTTCCCAATATTCCTGCAATAAACCTCATTTCATTAATTCTCGGGATTCCTTTAAGCATTTTCGAGATAAAACTCAAGTAAAAGAAGGCAAATAAGGGTTCAAAATCCCTGCTTATCATACTCATACTACACTTCTATATATTTTTCTGTAGATCCAGGTACTCAGAGTCTGTTGATTGTTAAATAGAGGACCAGATATTGCTACGTAGACTTCAAGGTATACTTGTCGTCACGTTCGCAGGCCTCAGAGTCGCCTTTGAAAGTTATCATTGTACAGTTTAATTTTATTCTGGAACAGTTGTACTTAGAGATTTTCTTTAGTGAACTCGGTAGAGCTTGTGACTCGCACTACCGGTTTTGGGATGTTGTCTATCATGTTGGGAATTTGGCTTCGTATAGAATTTTCTGTTTCATAGTTGATAGTTGTTGGTTGAATTTTGTCATTGATCCAATAAGTGTTAGGCTTACCTAAAAACTAGGTGCCATCATGACATCCTACAGATGAAAATTGGGGTTGTGACACATATGCATTAGTTATATACCATATTTGGTATTATCCTATGCATAATTAATGCATAGGAAATCATGGCATTAACAATGCAATGAGTTTTAATGCATGCATTAGCTTAGTTAAAGATAAAATTGTTCTTCAAAATTTATACAAGTTTAAATAATTCAAGAAAGTGGAAAATAAAATTATATCCCTGGTAAATAAATAAATACTTAACATAATTTTATAAATAAATATTTAGTTCTACACTAGAATATAGGTAGACAAATCAAATAATTTTTTAAAAACCCTTTTCATATAAAAACACTCCCCAACATATGTTTCTTTACAAAAGATAAAATGATGGATTGATTATGAAGATATTTTTGTAAACAAACATTTCTTTTAGAAATTGCGCAGGGCTTTAATACATCAAACCAAACAATGAATAAAAAATATGTCAGCATAAGTAATGTCAGTATCACTAATGGAAGCATAACTAATACCAGCATTACTAATACACCTTATTTAGCATTATTCTTATAACGAGCCCTAAATGCCTTGGTATTGCTAATAACATGATTTGCTATGCATTAGCTATACATAGAAGAATAGCAAATAAGTATAAGTTTAAAAAGTGTACTAAACAAGGTATTACTAATACACAAAGTTAATGCACGTACTATTTTATATACATATTTTATATAATTCTTTTAAAATAAATATAAAATTTAAACCAAAATTAATGTGTTCAATCCAACCTTCACACTGGAAAAACATACTAATTTCTTTAAAAAAGTAAAGCTTATCTAGAATCCCTTAAAATGTGAATCTTAGGAGAGATTTGATAATCCAATAACGCGCAGTGTCATTTCCAACTAAAATCACGTACTTATCCCGTAGGCAGCTTATGCGGGCCATGATTATGAAACTTGCCATGCATGTTTCATATGTGTAGCCTGGAGAGAGTAGCTTAGTAGCTAGGTCTCACTGGCTCCTCAGTAATCTTTTTTAATCCTCTCTTTAAATTTGCAGGAAGACTATAGATATTAGAGCCAGTTCAGTTGAGTACCTAATGGTTTGTACTCTGAGGCTAAAAATGAACCCCAAATTAAATATACACAATATTGAGTCAGTGAGTCAGGATTAAGCTGCACTTACCCAGGGTGCATCAGGAAAGGAGAGACAAGATAGATTCAAAGAGTGACAGAGCCAGAGTAGACGAAATTGCTTTAGTTTCATCTTGTGATATTCTAAACAAAAACTGAAGAGATTATTATTAATTAATTAAATTAAAGGCAAAAGTTGTAGTGAAAAGACGTTAGCATGGTGCATGGCACTGCTACCATTAGTGTAGCAGAGAACTACTCGATCCAGCTCTTTTCTTCAATGTAGATGTGGTCCATACAAAATTTTCCTTAGTCAAAAAGTAAGGGTCTAGTTTTTTTTTTTGGTTTAAAATAAACATCATCTATGTCACCTTTTGTAACAGTCATTGTCATACAGAAGCTTGAAGCTGGAGCTCCGAGCCGGCAGTCTCTTCTTATTAATTGTCATGTTAAGAATATTACACCTTGCTTTTATCAAGTAAAACGTTGTGGGCACAGGGTATACATTGGTCGGACTGGTTCGAATTTTTTATATTTTCAAATTAAATTATTGGTGTTGAATTTTTAAATATATAAACTAAATCAAATCAATAAAGTCGGTTTCTTAATTTCGATTATTTTTTGGGGGGTTTTGAGCTTTTCCGAATTTTCGGGTTTTTTCCCGATAAAGTTTTCATAACACAAATTATATAACTTGTGCTCCAAATATTTCTTTGGTCCTAGTAAGATATAACTATATAATATATTTTTCAAGAAAATAACACAATAAATATGAGATAAGTCATAACATTACACTAAAATATTTAATAACAAAGATAACAAAATTACATAAAGCAAATATTGCTAATTAATAAACCAAAATAAAAATTAACATTTGGTCATGGTGAAATAAGTACTGCTAATAAGTACTATTACATAACTAAACATTAAAGATAGATTAAGTTATACATTTTCACTACAGATTAATGTAAAACTAAACTAAGAAGATTATCCTTCTCCACACTAATTGTCTGATGACAACATTTGAGATCGTGCGACATCGAAAATTTGAGTCGAAAAACAATTCATGCCCATTTTTGTGACTCTTCCTTTTTTTTTTTATACGTTTCAAATGTGTGACATCATTTTAAGATATACTCTTCAGCTTTTTATTCTTAATTGAAATAACTTTTCACCTATCATTTTTATGTTATTCCAAACTATTATTCTACTATTTGTCAAATAAACATCATAGATTTCATATGTGGTCAAATGCCAACATATTAAATAAAAATATATAGAACGACTATATGATTTTAAGTACATTTTCAACTTGAAATTATTTTTAGGCTAAATTAAACCAGCAAAGTTGATATTTTAGGTTTTAAACTGGTGAAAAGAAACACCGAAAATGTTATATAAAGTTTCTTTTTTTGCTTTTTCATCCGTTACTCATATTGGGACCGACTAAATAATATAATCAGAGGTCTCGGGTTCGAGTCCCTGATTATAGAGTCGTCTTTATTAGGAAGCATGTTACCTTCCAACGTGAAATTTTCCAATGCAAATTCAAATTTAATTGGGTCCTAATATAAATATCGGACAACGGATAAAACTCAAAGAAAAGAAAAAATTATATAAGGTAGCACTTTTGTCCCACAACAGCGCAAGAATTCCCAAAGGGAGGAGTGAAGAAGAATCATTAACAAATTATATTATTTTCTCTTTCTTTTTGTCTTTCTTCTCAAGCTCGACATTAGCTCAAGACTTTTTCAAGACCCGAGGTTCTCTTATCCATTACCATAACAAATAGTAGGAATTTTAGTTAGACATAATTAAATAATTTCGTGTCACGATCCCCGTTTTCCACCTTAAAATATCGTGATAACATTTAGTTTTTATGACTAGTAAATCTAACAAATGCTAATTATTACAAAAACTTAACTGCTTAACTATAATACATTAAATAATAATTGATATAACGTAGCTGAGCCAACATAAATTATATAATCTCAAAACCGATAGTACATGTCATAAGCTTTTCTAAGAGTAAATAAAAATAACAAGTACATCAATGTCCCCGAATAAAAGTAGACAATGGAAATGAAGCACAACAGAAGGTGACTTTAGGACATGCGAACGTCGAGGAGGTATACCTTGAAATCTCCAGTTGCGTAGACATAAGTCGCATAGTCAACTCGATCAGAAGTACCTGGATCTGCAAAAAAATATGCAGAAGCGTAGCATGAGTACACTACAGTAGTACCCAGTAAGTATCAAGCCTAAACTCGATAGAGTAGTAACGAGGTCAAGTCAAGACGCCTACCATACATGTAAACCTATACAAGATATAACATAAAGCTAACAATGGAGAGATTATCAATGTAAGACCAATCAGCTGAAGGATCACAAATTTACAACCAACAATGAAAATAATAGAAGCGCAAAGGGCAACAGAAAATGACCAAGTAATAAAGCAATAACATAGTTAGAATACAGATGAAATATGAATGAGCGCAATTAAGGAAAATCGATGACAACTCAATTAATCAAATCATTGCTATTACACGAGTTACAACAAGAATTACCCCAGGTACCACTCCTCGTAATCTCAAATCATAAGCCACAAATTTTAAATCTTACACGTATGGCACTTCGTGCCCATATTTTCGCACGCAAAGTCTACGTGCTACTATGTACATTGTATCTGTGTCTAATGCTACATAAAATGTTCGAGAGATTTATTTATGTTTAATAAGACATAATAACAACCTTAAATAAAGTAGGGAATCAAATGAGAAAATGACATTATTTTAGAAATCGTTTGGGTAAAGAAAATAATATTTTTAAATAAAATAAAGTATCAAATAAGTTACCAAATTAAATATAGAATTTGTTAAATTAAAACGTAATAACAATTTTTAAGTAAAGTAAAAATATCAGATAGGGGTAAGAGTTTAATTTGAGAAATCAATTAAAGTGAAATATGATAACTATTAAGAATAGTAATGTATCGAATGAAACAACGAATTTTAACTTAAGAGTCACATAAGGTAAGCATGTTCATAATTTTTTGATTTAAAATTATTATGTTACCAACAATTCAATAAGGTATGAGATAATGACTCCCCCCCCCCCCCCCCCCCCCCAGTAAATCAATCCTGAAAATTAATTCTCCATGCAACCACAGAAGCACATATTGATACATTGAATTAACACAACAATTTACGTAGGATGCATGACTCACACAAGACACAACAATAACAACAAGTACAACACACACAATTCGTTGCAGCACGCAAACCTGGTCCCACCATATCATCATTTATCAATATCATAATCATCCCTTATTCCACCATAGTATCATTAATCAATATCAAATATCACGTATACAATCAGTTGCGGCGCGCAACCCGATTCCACCTTATCATCATTAACCAGTATTATAATCCTCCCTTATTCCACCATATTATCATTATCAATACCGTTGCGGCATGCAACTCGCTCCCCCAAGCAATATGAATTAATAAAACAAACTACAACCAACTACGGAATATCACAAAATCAACGCAATAACAAAGCTACACAAAGAAGTCACACGGATGAAGAAGTTATACGATAACTCACAAAGTCAAATAGCAAGTAGTCACGCTCATGAATAAATGTACAATTACAAAGAATCAATTAAAAATTAAGGCACGTAACGGATAAGGAATGAATTCAACAAGTAATTGCTATTAACAATTTAAGCAAATAAGGAGTAAACTTGACAATAAAAAATGAAACATGTACTAACAACTTCAAGTAAGGCACACAAGGACAAATTTAATAATGAACGATATAACATGTTGTGACAAATACAATTAAATGCATAAAAGAGATCTAGAAGTCTACGCTGGTCAAATACCGCACATAAGCTCGTGTACACACTTGTCACCTCATGTACACGGCTTCCACATGACACAAAAATAACACAAATGACTCAAATCCTAAGAGGTAGTTCCCCTACACAAAGTTAGGCGAGATATTTACCTCAAAGAAGCTAAGTGATACTCTAAAATGATATTCTCATGTGAAACAACTTCCGTGCGGCCCAAATCTAGCAAAAATAACTTAATATCATAAATAAAAATCATAGGAAACAATTTCGAGTAATAAAACTTCTGCCTTTAATGAAAACTAAAAAGTCAACTCCAGCCCGCACCTCGAAATCCAATAAAATTCATAAAATCCGAACACCAATTCCGATACGAGTCCAACCATACCAAAATTATCCAATTTCGACATCAAATCAGCATTCAAATCCTCATTTTACGTTTCTGAAAGTTTATACAAACATTCTCAATTTCTCCCATTCAAATCACTAATTTAATGTTAAAAACAAACATGGAATCACAAAATATAATCAAATTCGAATAAAGAACATTTACCCCAAACTAATACGTGAAAATACCCTCCAAAATGCCAAAATCTCCAAAATGCCAAAATCTGAGCTATGTAACTCATGAAATGATAAAATATCAAAAGCCCTTGAAATAGAGTTCTTATATTCTGCCCAGGTGTTTGTGCATCTCGACCGCGAAAATAGGCATGCGATCGCGAAGAATAAATAACATTGCCCCTACAAAAGCACTACACGAACGCGAAACAAGGGACGCGAAGGCGGATCAGTTATCATGACCCAAGCCGATAGACTGCGACGGGCACCCAATGCCTTACTCAACAACATATCTTTCTTATCACACAGTAATAGGTAAGTGCACCAGAAGGGCCATCAGGAGATAAACAGAATAAAACAGAAGGGAATACTCGAGATATGACGACCCAAAATCATATACAAACTTATACATGTGACATACGGGCCTATAAGGCCGATATGATCATTTGTACACACAAAGCATAGGCCAATAAGGCCATACAAGTAGCCATATACATGATCTATGCCTACAAGACTCTAAGAGCACATAAACATAAAAAAGGTCGGGACAGGGCCCCGTCATACCAATCAATATATGTCAAATCATACTGACCAAATAGGCAACTCCAGAGCAAGTGGAGTGCACCAACATCTTTCACTGAGCTGATAGCCTACTATGAGGACTCTCAACTTGTCTATCGGGACTTGTGAGCCTGAAACGGAGCATCCCCAAGCAAAAGGGACGTCAATACGAATAAAGTATCGAGTATGTAAGGCATGAAAGCAGCATACAAAATACATGAAAGAAACATGGAGTAAAGAACTCAACATGTATGTCTGAATAACTCTGTGAATCATGAAACATTTATAATGTCATTCATATGCGTATAAATGTCACATCATGCATAGGTATATGCATACATAACATCATCAAGCCTCTAAAGGCATCCCATCATATCATCTCAGTCTCTGTTGGCAAAATCATTAACGTATACCAACTGATCAGGTGGTGGTGCGTATATAATGTCATAACCTTTCCCCATACCCCATATATATATATAAAATATATGCGTATATAACGGCATCTGGTCATGGGTACATGTATAAATGAATGCAATACATAAGAAGTAAGTGAATAAGATCTCTCGGAATATCATAAGATCAATATGCCTTCGGTTAATATCACGAAATAAAATTTATCCAATAATAGGACACATAGGGAACCAAGAACATAGGCAACCCTAGGACTTCTAAGAATAGAGTCATTTATAAAAGTTCCGCGTTTGCTCGTTTCATTTGTATCAAATGGTTCATGAAAAAAGGAAAGAAGGGATGTCCTTAACATACCTCAAGTCGTCAATCTAACTCAACAACAATCTTACGACAACTAGCGCGCCAACCCAATAACAAAGAAATACATGTACAACTTAGATGGCGCTAGTATATCATGTATCCCAAACGATAATAAAATAAAACGGGCAGCATTTCCCCTGATTTTACTGCTCCCTCAAGCCTACTATAGGCGAGATACAAACACATACAATCAGCAACTCAAAAACAACCCAACTACAATTTGGGACCTTCAATACAACAAACCCCCAAATATACCATAACACACCCAATCAACAAGTTATCAATTAGCCTGAAATTGCTACGACGAGCGACCAACCTACTACCCTACCAGATGAGGCATTTCTCCACGCTCTTCATCCTTCAAAACTCCATAAATCAGTAGCACAATAGGCCAAGTGGACTACAAAATAGTCCACTAAAAGTGAAACAAATTGAACTTATGACTTCCGATCACCGTCCCGTGAGTTATAACTATTAGAAAACGAGTTTATCAACCTTCCTTGATATTTAAAAGCTTAAATATAGAAATTATAGGTTTTCTTAACTATGAAGTACCTTCCAAAATTCAAACTACAAAGAAAAAGAGAGGTGCTATAACGATACTTACGTCGTAGGGATCATTCTAATGTTATCGCTTCTTGATTTCGTACCCGATATGTCAATCTTCTTTGAAACACTAGAAGAGAGCTTAATGATATGTTTATGGGTGTTCTCTGGTCGTGTTCTATGAAAAAATAAAAATAAAAATAAAGATGACCTGAGACATATATATATATATATATATCAACTTTTTGAAAAGTCAAAGAGGTGTTAGCTTGACACCCTAGCATTGACCCATCTTCCGACGCTATTATCTTTTTATCCGAACATTTTATGAACAAACAGTTAAAAGTGCTGGAAACTATATTCCAAGACCTTCAATTTGGTATATAATATGTCCCAAGAAGACCTCATATAACACACGAAATGTATTCCTCAAAAAGCTTCAATGACACACCTACTTGTCACCTCTGCAGTCTGCCCAGTCTCGCAAAAATACAATATCTCTCTACTCCAATGTCATATCGACAGACGGTTTAATGCATTAGAAACTAGACTCGCAGATCTTCAATTTGATATATGGAAAATCCTATAATTCCAAGTATATTAGGATAAAAGCTCTGTTGTATTTGACCTAGTATTTAACACATTATGAATGTAACTTGTGATGGCTTTTGCCAACTTTTGTTCCACAACTCGCTTGACTTAAAAATGTAACACACGACTATTGTACGACTAAAATAACTAATAACATAACCTCCTTATCATGTTAAGATCCCTAGTATTACCCCAAAAGTACATGTTATAACATTTCCACTTGTCGACATTCGACGAAACTTATTTTCTTCAATTTGTTTAGCTTCTAAGCATTTCAACCGTCTTGGTACTTGTTATCCATGATCTTTCTAAACTTACATTAATTGACTTATGACGTACTCTCACGTACAAAAATATCAGATGTAACATCATCACTGCTTCAACTTACGCGATCATGGACATCTTTATGCGAACGCGAAGAACAAGGTGCCGACCTCCCCAACATGGTCGCCCACTACGCGATTGCGAAACACCCATTGTGAATGCGATGAAGCTAAACTTACCTATAAGCGACCACAAACTCTTTACTGGGAACGCGAAGAAGGAAAAAGGTCACCCAACAAATAACCTACGTGATCGCGACTGGACCTTCGCGATCGCGAATAAGAACATCAGACACCCGTAACTCAGCAGTTCAAAAATATGGAAAATGGCCCATAGCCCATCTGAAACACACGCGAGGCCTTAGAATCTCGTCTGAACATACCGAAAAGTTTCGTAACATAACGCGGACCTGCTCGAGGCCTCAAATCACATCAAAACTATGTATCACACCTCAAATCAAAATTAGTGAACTTTCAACTGCTACAACTAGCACCACATCATATCAATTCAACTCGCAATCACCTCAAATTTTGCATGCAAGTCCCAAATGACACAATGAAGCATACTAACTCTCGGAATCGCAATCCGAGCCCGATATTCACAAAGTCAACACCCGGTCAAACCGCTCAACCTTCCAAACCTTCAACTTTTCAATTTTCGCCAAAATGCATCAAATCAACCTATAGAACTCCAAATCCAAATCCGAACATACGCCTAAGTCCAAAATAACCATATGAAGCTATTGGAATCATCAAAACACCATTCCGGAGTCATCTTCACAAAAGTCAAATTTCGGTCAACTCTTTTCACTTAAGCTTCTAAAACAAGAATTATTCCTCCAAATCAATTCCGAATCATCCGAAAATCGAACTCAACCCATACGTAAGTCATAACACACAATATGAATCCACTCGAGACCTTAAGACACCGAAAGGAAGGCAATATTTCAAAACGACTGGTCAAGTCGTTACAATTCGATACTGCTTTTGCATACACCGAGAATTGTTACGAGATTTGAAGGTTCATTATCAATAATCAACGCAAAGTTAAGCACAATAAGTCGCATCTTCTGACTCTCTATTCTATTCAAATTATGTGTGCACTTAATAATGAATTTCATTGTAGTCTTTAAGCAAACTACTTTAGATGTTCAACATAAAAATGAAATTCGGTTCCGGACCGTGCTTTATAAGATTATTTTTTGAGGTTGGGAGAGGCCCGAGTAAGATAAAGTAAGCCAGGAAGGTATTATATGTAGAACTTTGTACATTTATAATGCAAAGACAGTTTTACTTTAACCACCACTTAGTTCTTTTATTGTGACTTCCATATATCTTGTTAACTGGTTACACTTTGATTATTTATAGGTGATGGTTAATAGCAAAACAAAATTGCTATCATATTTGTGGGTCGAAGTAGAAGTGGACTTCCTTCTTTCTTTAAATCAATTTTCTTCGAATATGTTAGAATATTGAAATCAAGAAGATACTGATATAGACGTAGCATTTTCAAACAATTATAGAGGTTTTACATAATTTACTTTAGAATTTAATATTCAATTTACTCAAAGAGTGATGTACACTTTATTTCTTTTTATCAAAAGAAAAGTATTTAATTACTTATGGCAGTAGAAAGTAGCATGCTTTAAATTTCTTGTAATCGGAAGCCAAACTTGGAGTTTCTAATTATGAATTAATGGTTACACGTACCACAAGCAAGCAATAAACTAGAGGGGAAAAAAGAGCCGAAAGGAGAAAGAAATTGGATTTTCCATTAGTCCATATAATAACACGAAAAAAATCACTACTTTCTAGTCCAGTGACATAAAAGTACCAAAAAATCACTTAAGTGAAAGGGGAAAAAAAAGTACAGAGAATCGATTGATCAAAGGAGTAAAAAAGTTTTTTTCTAGGAAGAAAGCGAGTGGACGTATCGAATTACCACCTGAAAAAGACTTCAAGTTATGAAACATGGAAGAAACCATCAGTTTCTTCTCATCTTCTTCCTTCCGTTATAATTTTCTCAGAGGTCCGAAGAGTGTTTTACTCCGCCGTCTTAGCAGGACGAGAGAGCTCTAGGCCAAATGTTGACAAATCAACAAACGTCCAAAAAATTTATGTCTCTTTTGTATATACAGAACACACACACACACTATACTCATTCATTCAAGAAAACCCTATACCTCTGTGTATTTTTTCTTTTAATCTCCCTTCTCTTTATATAAATAGTAGTTAGAAGGATCTTTTACTTCTCAGGACTCACATTCTTAGCCCTTCTTGTAATACCCTTTTGTCTCTAGCTAACATTTCACTTCTGTACTTTTCTTCCGTTACAAAACCAATATTTTTCGTTCTTTAATTAAATATGTCGTCGTCGTCATCACCACCATCATCTTTAGGAGGAGTTGGAGGAGGAGAAGAGCCTTCTTCCTCTAGGAGCCGTAGACGTGCTGGAAATGATGTTTGGCCAGAGCCTTTCGTGGAGGATTTGGCTTTGCTTGTTGCTACTGATGCTTCTCGTTCCATTGGCCGTTTGGCTGCTGCTCAAGCACTATCCGTTATTTTTCAGGTAACTACTTATATTTCATACAGTGGAATAACCCAATTTGCTTGAAATTGTCAACAAATATCAGATGATAGGGTATTGTTTACGGTTCTTGTTAGTATGTGATGAAAATCTTGGTCACATTTAGCGTAATCATTTTCCCATAATGACGTGTTCAAAGATGATTATGTGCATATCTTTGAGCAATGAACCTGAGAATTATAGGCTGTAGTTACATAGCAAGATGCAGATTTGCATTAAAGATTTTCTGAAAAAGTAAAAAGAAATCATATATCGATGCATAAAGGAAATATTGCAAGTACTGGATGATGTAAATATGTCCAAATAGCTAGGCAATAGCTGTATCATGACCTGCAGGATGAAGAATTTGAGCATCAAAACTATTAAGTCTGAGGAAGAATGTACTTGTGGATCAGACTTATTTTTATAAACTTTATATATGTTGAATTTAATTTTATTTTTCCCTTCTTCAATTTTCGTTTCTCATTTTGTGCATGTTGACGGGAATACACAGTAAGGCAGCCATCATTTTCACCTTTAGATTATACATATTTAGATGGCCCTCTTTTTAGCATATATATAGTCATAAGGGAAAAGTGTTCTTTTGGTTTCTTCAACTTCCTTTCCCTTTCATTACACGATCCTTTTCAACACTGCCAACAGAATGTGTTTATTTAGTTAGAGTTGTGGGCAACTACTCATACCATTTTCACTATTTGGTTTTGCCTTATGGGTACTCTCTTCCTCTCTCTCTCTCTCTCTCTTAAGAGTTTTACTTTTGTTCTTTAATTTTCCAACATTCCTGTATAGTATGATCCTGGTAACCAAATGTGGAGACATGAAGAAGAAAAATTCCTAAATTATTGCTCATTTTCATTGGGACAAAAACATTGATCTTTCCTCATAAACCTTTCGGTTTTTTATTTTATGTTTTCTTGTTCCCACATTCTCTCTCAGGTAAATTAAAAGTGGGACCAAGATTGCAACTAAAGTACAGTAAATAAATCACGCTGTTTTTGAATCTGTAGTACTATGCCAGGTTTAAGCTCATATACTCCAAATCTTTTTGTTATATGGACTCTTTTGTCATCCCGAATTATTCCCTATTTTTGGCATCCTAAAATAAATTGTTAAATTCAAATATTGGAAGTCGCTCCATTTCTCTATTTATTGTGTCACTTTTGTAATTTTTTTTAGATGTAGACTAACTTAAAGGTTCTCATTAGTAGGTACCACTAACTAAAAGATTAAAATTAAAATTAGTGAAGGCGTAGTCTTTAACTTCATGTTGATTTAATTTTAAGAAGACCATAGTGAAGATGTGTAGAAGACCATATTTTTGAGAAGTAAGAGCCCATGGTCAAAGAAACAAAAATAAGTTGTTGCAAATTGCAAAAAGAGTATAAAGATTCGACGCTTCTAACGAGAAAGGCCATAAGACTACCTTTCTTGGAAATGAAAGAAAGAAAGGATAAGGGAGTCTTGTAGCTATAGTTACATCAATCCGATGTTTATATGTAGTAAAAGATCTTTGATGAGGTTGATATGCTCGTGCTTATGGTATTCGTGTATGTTGTGGACCACAAAAGTGCACAAGAAACTAGTCACTGTCCTGTTGTTTAATATATATTTGGATTTTCTTTTACAAGTCAATCTCTTTTTCTTCTGTCAGTTTTGACCCCTCAAGAGTGTCTTTTGTCCCTTCTGTATTCTTCCTTGTTTATTGCTCCAAAAAGGCTTTGGGCTGGGGAATCACACGTTCCAAGTTAATAAAAGCTCAATTCTTTATGTGATTTATAAAAGTGTTTAAGATAGACAAATATAAAAAATGTTGTAGCTTTTAATGTTATGACATGTTTATATTTTTGTTCAATTAGATAATGTCATGTAAAATGAAACGCAGAGGTAATAGTTGAAACTGCTTCTTTTTCTCCTTTACTATATTTGTTCAGGAATTTGAAGGAGAAATATAAAGTAATTAAATTGGCATTTTAGGGTCATACTAGTGTGTGTTAACAGTACCTTGTGTTTGTAAGCCTGGATGATGTCATTAAAAGGAGGAAAATTGTCAGTATATTTCTTCTTCAGTAGTAGAGAGACATATGATGAGATCTTGTAGTACCCCTAAGACTGACTACCATGTTTACCTCTACTCTGCCTACTACTACCCCTACTTCCTGACTCCCTTTCTGACTTCCCCCATGCATCACCATCCTCCCACTTCTCTTCTTCATTAGGTTTTTCTAATTAGCAAGACCTGAAAATCAGGCGAGCTAGTATGTTAGGCATGTCTCTCTCCATATATGTGTATTTCTATTTGACTCTACATTAGAACTCTTGGATTTTGGAATTGACAGATGGATTTTGTTTAATCATCTTAGGACAGCAGACTGCGCATGAGGTCACTAATCAGAGATCCATTAATTTGATTTTTTCCGTATTAGGCATGTCTTGGCTTTATGATGGCATGTGCGGTGCCTAATATTCTTACTTTTCTACTGTTTCATGACAGAAATAATTATATGGAGCCTTTACAATTCAGTACTCACTGTCAAGATTTCAAATATTTTTTTTGTTTTGCTTTTTTCTTATTTTGTTCTTTTTCAAATATCATACCTATATAGTATTAATATGAAATTGCTGATAAATTTTATAATGGCTTCTAAATTCAGGTTTGTTCAACATGGCAAGCAGTGTCACGCTCTGATCTACTATGGCAAAACCTGACCCGCCGGGTATGGAACCGCCAGTACCTTCTCCGCCAAACATGGCGGGAGGAGTACATATATTGGCACCAAACAGCCAATAATTTCCTTCACCATAGATACACATATAATACCCTCCATTTCGTGCCAGAAAACAACGACAACGACGACAACAATAACAACAACGTCAACAGCCTGTTTTGTCGACGTTTAGCCTTGTCTGACCACCATCTAGCCGCGGGGTTCTCCGACGGCTCGGTTCAACTATTTTATCTACCTACGAGGCTACATTTGTCCACCTTCCACCCTCATCACCGTGATCGCCTAGGCCGATTCTCTAGAGCTGTTTCTGGGATTATTTTGTCTGATGTTCAACTTGTGTTTGCTTCTCTTGATGGTGATATTCATGTGGTGGTCATAGGTGATGCTGCACCACCTAGACGTGCTCATTTAGGGGACGTAGTTAATGATGGTGCTTTGGTTGATTTCACTGGATGTGACCAGTGGTGGGTTGGCTTATATGCAGGTAATTCTTCTTTTTATAACTTATCTGTTTTTTTAAGTGCGGATAGTATAGCAAATTAAAAGGGGGGATCTAAATGATTTGGATTTTTAAAGTATAAGTGGAGTGTTTTTCAAATTAAGAAGGGTAAGGATCGTAACTTCTTGATTTGTGAGCTGTCCTCATTTTGATACAGGGAAAAGATTAGGCCAACACTTCTAGTAGACTTATGAGGAAAGGTCAAATTCTTGACCAAGGCTTGTAGACTTTAAAGGTCATAATTGCAGAAGTAGTAATAGTATATTTTCTCTAATATTTCTACTGTCAGAAATGAAGTAAAGAAATGTTTTTATTTCTCCTTTTATATTTAGGATTTATAATTAGACTAACAATCTAATCAACTGACTATAAAAATTATGTGGGTAATGAAGGAACTACTTTGATACTTTAACTAGGCAATTTACTTCGGTGGCACTAGTGCACAAATTTTAGTTATAACAGATTCGTAGAACTATATATGTACTTTGTTTTGTATTTGTTTCAGGTGTTCCAGGGCGGGCATTTCACATATGGAATAAGGAAACAGAAGAGCTACTCTTTGTTGGTGGTGAATTGACAGATCCAGAAGCGTTAATGGGTTGGCACCTACTGACCGAGGTGACCGAGCTCGTGGGCAGAATCAGGGTGACAACTCGAGAGACGGCCGTGGCATGCACCAGCCTGCAGATCATGGTAATTGACTTGCAAAACCAAGGCATAATAATAAGAGCACAACCATTCCGAAGAGGGCTCATCGTGGCATCATTTGATGCCGGAAATGAGACGCTGGTGGCCGTGGACAACCGGGGCGTGGCCAGCATGCGTAGGGCAGACAATTTGGAGGAAATATGCCGGTTTAATGTTAGAGGAGCAAACCAAAGGGGAATTGTTGGGTGCATGAATGGAGGGTATGCATTGATGTGGATAGGAGATGTGATTAGGGTGTGGGAGATACAACATGGAGCATATCTGTACGGTATTAGGGAGAGAATTGGTGATATAAATGCTATAATTGCAGATGAAAGGTATTTAGCAGCTTGTTCCAGTGATGCCACTATCCATTTGTGGGACTTTGGTGCACAATAGTAGTATGGAGCTATTACTTGATGTAGCAGGAAAGAAGTTAATTGGATAAGCTTGTTTTTTTTAGCGCATGGTTTTCTTGGTAGGGGCCAGGGGGAAGGGTTTTAGATGAGAATTAAGAAGGTTTTTAAGGTACAGTTGAGCTGACTTGATTGAATAGGAAAAGAACAGCAACAAAAACATATTATGAGGGACATAATCTGTTGTACCAAGAATCTACTGATCATCAGCTTTTTTATGCAATGCAAAGTTGATTTTACTTTCTGTAATTTCTTTTCAAGTTTCACCGTGTAAAACCTTCACTTTTCTCTCTTTCCTTCGGGTTAGTATGAAGGACTATTAGTTTATAAGATTGCAATTAGACTTAAGTTAATTCCGTAATTGTAATTTGTTGGTAATGAATTTAATCACCTTTTAGTCTTGAAAAGATTTTACCGTTATTTTTGTAGACATTTTACTAGAAATAATTGGAAATCATAACTTTATAGAGACTAGTCTCTTTGCACGTGTGTGCATGTGTTTTTATGTCTTTTTTATAAATTATATATACTAAAAACCGTAAATCCATACATATTCAAAAAATATTGTATTCAATAATAAATTACAATTTGAATATACCAAAGAATACTCTTCGACAAACTCTATCTCCAGACTATCGATTAAATTTTGATATATCTTCCCTGAAATTTGATTACTCAAGCAGATAATGTTGGAAAAAGGCATTCTTTGATCAACTTTATCTTCTCAATACTTTTCAGCCGTAACAACATCGATTATACTTCGGAATAGTTTTCTTTCTCAAGGTTGATTGCTCTTTTTTGAATTATTTAAGTCTCTTTTTCTATTTTTATGAACATGTCATGCACAAAATCTCCAACTTTATCATATACACCCATATATAATATTTAATTATATACATTAGTACGCATTATAGTTCAAATTTCATAAGTGATATGAAAGATCGAGTCCCATTAGTCAATTTTTGTCTAGTTAATGGAAATACGTTAATCAAGTAAGATAAAGTTAAGGGAAAATATTTAATTTCTTATTTTTCAATAAAATATTAGAGCTTGATGTCTTACTGGAGTAACATGGTCCTTTCTTTATATTAACCTTATCAAGAAGTTCTCGTTTATCTCCCCTGTGTAGCTACTAAAATGGAATTAGATAAAAACAACATAAGTTTAACCCAGAAACATTTATAAGATGTGAAAATAAATTAAAATATAACTTAGATAAAGAGGAAAGCATTAAAAGAATTAATACATTTATCAAAATGATGGACTTTAGTGTTGCTTTGGTCCTCTACTTTCCTGAAATTATTCAAATGTAGTAAAAGTATATTACTCCAATTTGTAAGAGGTATATTATCTATATTAATGTAATTTAAGGAATGCAAGCAACTAAAAGTGTAGAATGGTGACTCACAAATTGTACGTGTAGATAAATTTATGCGTGATTCATTTTTCTCAAATATATATTGAATCCTGTCTGCAAGAGCAAGAAACAAATAATAGCAAAGTTATATGTCCTATGACAACATTCTTTATCGGACGTCCATGTTCTAAAGCTACTTATGTTATGAAAGGTTTTAATACTAATTTTTTTGATACTTGGTTGAGTATAAATACTCATTTTTAATTTAAAATAAGTAGCGTTCTTAAAACTACAATAAAAAATATAAACTATAATACTGAAACTATTTTGGAATAACTATTTTCAATAAAATAATTATTTGACTCACCAAAAAAATACATGTACCAATATTTTTCTCTAAATTTTGATTAGAAGCTGTAAATGCTTAATTTTTGCTCTTTCTTTTTCTCTCCCTTAGATTATGATTTTAATTTTATTGTGTGTGTATTTGTATGTTTTAGAATTTGATTATAGTTAATAGTTTGATAAGGGAGTTACAGGGATGGCCAAAATTGGCCCAAAAATGGACTAAAAATCGGTGGCCCAGAGCACCAGATCCACCCATCTCAAGGCCCCAATTGAACGCCTCAAAACGACGTAGTTTTGGTTAGTTTACTAAGATTAAATGTCACTCGTCCATGCTCTCATGATCCAATGGCCCCTATCAATCCCACCCTAGGTATTTAACGCTTAAAATTCCTGAAAATTGCTCCCCTTTTCCCCTTATTTCCTCTGTTCTTCCTCTCCTTTCACTCTCCCTCCTCTCCCTCAAGACGTCGCCATCTTCCGCCCTGCTCCACCACCGGAAATCGTCCACCGGCGGCGGCCGTCGTCCAAACCACCCCAAAATTTCACCACTCCTTCCTCTCCTCACCCCTTTCTAGATCCACAACCCAATTCTCCAGAATATCCACCAAAAATTGACAAAATCAAACCCTAGTCGCGCTGTCACCACTAACGCCGCCGACCGACGTCCAAACTACCCCATAATTTCAACATTTCTTTCCCTCAACCTTCTCTCCATGAATCCAAGCCCCATTTCATTCAAATCCCTCCAAAAATCCTCACCACTGGCTGCAACCAATTTCCCCGCGGACCCGTCACCACTGCCGCACCATTCCTCCTCTGTTTTAGCCTAATTCCAACCCAAGAACACTCATTTACTTTTGGTATGACATCGAGTTCATTGAGCTTAGTGTCTAACAAAATGAAACAAGTGTTCTACAATCAGACAACTGCTACTCGAGGTCCCCGACATCCGTCTCGTCGCTCGATTTGGCATTGAATCCCTTTGTATGGTAAAACATCAATTTCCTTTTTCTATTTTACTTTTATGGTTTTTTTTATTATGTAATCAGGTTTAGGTTTAATTTTGTGTTTCATATGATGCAAGTTGAGATAGCTTATTAATATGATTAGGTTTTGTTTAGTTAAGAGTCATAATTTTTCTGTTTACTTAAGTGTCTGTCACGACCCCAAATCCTAAACCGGCCGTGATGGCACCTATCGTGGAATTAGGCTATCCAACACTCACATATTTACAGCTTCTTTCCAAAATCCCAACTCATTTTCAACATATCATAGACGTATATAAAATTATTGAATCTATTAAGAAAAATAAACAGTTAAACAGTCCAAAAACCATCCCCAAGATCCGGAGTCAACATGTCATGAGCATCTAAGGAATATACCACAAAGTATACTATTATAATTCAAAACCTCGGAACGAAGAACTAGATACAAAATAAGAAAGGAAAAATAGAGATGCTGCGGACGCTGAAAAACTACCTCTATATCCCGACTCCGGCTCCGCTCGGAAATAGATGGCTAACGCTCGGTGTCAGCACCTGTATCTGCACACAGGGGTGCAAGGAGTAATGTGAGTACGCTAACTCAGTAGTAATGAAAATAAATCAAGTCTAAGCAGTAAGAAACNGTCACTCGGCACTCGACACTCGCACTCAGTAGGTACCTGCGCGCACTGGGGGTGTGTACAGACTCCAGAGGGGATCCTTCAGCCCAAGCGCTAATATTAAGCCACATTGTGGCATATCATATCCTCACAATCAGGCCCTCGGCCTCACTCAGTGAGAAACTCTCAAAAACCCCTCGGGCGTATCAGTAAAACGGAGTACTCAACCCAAAACATCATTTTATATCTCAAAATAGTGTAAATAAGGATGAGTTTCGAAATCAGTTAAACATGACATGACTGAGTTAAATCATAAGTCAACACAGTGAGGAAAATAGAAGTAAAAGCCCCCAAGGGGTATAAACAAGTCGGCACGAGGCCCTAAACATGGCTTATAGCCCAAATATAGCAATAGTTTTTAGAACACAATTTAACATATGATTTAGAGTAAAAATACGCAACTCAATAGTTGCCGCGGAAAGGACCAAGTCCAATCCAAAAATCAGTGCACGCCACATACTCGTCATCCTACATGTGAGCTATTCTAAAAACAGTGAGAAATACGAAGTCCGGGTTTTCATACCCTCAGGACAAGATTTATAGCCATTACTTACCTCTACCGGGCCACAATACTAATCCACGATGCTCTTGCCCCTCAAATCAGCTCCCGATTGCTCCGAATTTAACCAAAACCAGATTAACATCATCAATATACGCTAAAGGAACAACACCCAATCGAAAACTATCAATTTAGATACAATTCTCGAAATTTGGTCAAACCCGAGCCCCGGGCCCACGTCTCGGAATTCTATAAAATTTACATCACTAGAATCCTCATCCTCCCACGATTCTATTCATACCAAGAACACCAAAATCGGACTACAATTACCCACTCAAATCATCAAATGAAATTCCAATTCTCATGCACCTAACCTCCCCAATTTTGGGTTTAAATTCAACAAATTTCCGGTTTAATTACTTAGAAAACGACATAGAATCGAGTTATGAAGTCAAAAATCTTACCTGCAAGTGATTCCCTTCGATTTACTCTTCAAACCCTCTCAAAGAGCTCCAACCCGTTCAACAATGGAGGAAAAAATGGACTAAACTCGCAAAAATGGCCTTTTAAAACATTCTGCCCAGCACTAAATATTCACTCACGACGATCGCGGGACCACCCACGCGATTGCGAAGAACAAAATTACTACCTCCAAATTTTACCTATTGCGATCGCACCATTCCCCATGCGATCGCGAAACTTTGACTCCCTGACCTATGCGATCGCATACCCATTCACGCGGTCACGAAGAACAATTGCAACAACCTCACGCGCCCCTTTTTCTTCTACGCGATCGCACAATGAACCACGCGACCGCACTGCTCTAGCTGCCCAACCTATGCGATCGCAAACCTTATTAAGCGATCGCATAGAAAAAATCTTCCTGCATCCAACTTTACTCTACGCGATCGCGGGTGAACTCACCCGATCACAGTGAAGAAACCACTGCTGCTAAAACACCAGAAAACCAGCAATCTACTAAAGACCAAAAGTGCTCGTTTGAGCATCCGAAACACACCCGAGGCCCTCGGGACCTCAACCAATCCTACCAACACACCCCATAACATCATTCAAACTTAATCGAGCCTTCGAAACACCAAAAACAACACAAAAACATCAAAATTACATCAAATTCAAGCTTATGAACTTTGAAACTTCTAAATTCCGCCATTGATGCCGAAACCAACCAAAACACATCCGATTGACCTGAAAATTTGCACAAATATCCAAAATGACATTACAAACCTGCTCCAACTTCCGGAATTCTATTATGATCCCGATAGCCTATTTTCCCCCGCCGACCGGAAATCGCCAAAAACTAACTTTCGCCAATTCCAGCCTTATTCTACACCGGACATCAAAACTTCATTCCGAACACACTCCTAAATCCCAAATCACCAAACGAAGCTATCCGAGCCATAAAATCCACATTCCGAGGTCGTTTACCAATAAGTCAACTCCCAATTGACTTTTTTAACTATTAAGCTTATTTAAGAGACTAAGTGTCTCAGTTCTCACCACGACCACTCTGAACCCGAACAAACCGACCCAATACAATATAAATAGGCTAAACAATATAAGATAAAGCAGAAACAGGGGAAACGTGGCTAATCTAACAGAATGACCGACCGAGTCGTTACATCCTCCCCCTCTTAAACAAACGTTCATCCTCGAACGGGTCTAGAAATATACCTGGAGTCTCAAATAAGTGAGGATATCTGCTCTGCATATCCCGCTCGATTTCCCAGGTGGCATCTCCCACCGGCTGTCCTCTCCACTGAAGCTATATCCTTAGACCTCAACTTTCTGACCTGATGACCCAAAATAGCCACTGGCTCTACCTTATATGACATATGACCCTTGAGCTGAACCGTGTTGAAGTCCAAATCATGAGATGGGTCACCAACATACTTCCGGAGCATCGAAACATGGAACACCGGATGAATACTCGATAAGCTGGGAGGCAAGGCAAGTCTATAAGCCACCTCCGCGATCCTCTAAAGCACCTCAAATGGCCCAATGAATCTGGGACTCAGCTTTCCCCTCTTCCCAAACCTCATAACACCCTTCATGGGTGACACTCGCCCCAACCATGAAGGACACATCTCGGAACTTTCGGTCCGCATAACTCTTCTGCCTAGACTGCGCCGTGCAAAGCCGTTCCTGAATCAACTTCACCTTACCCAACGCATCCTGAACCAAGTCTGTGCCCAATAGACTAGCCTCGCCCGGTTCGAACCAACCAACCGGAGATCTGCACCTCCTACCATATAAAGCCTCATACGGAGCCATCTGGACACTCGATTGATAACTATTATTATATGCAAACTCCGCGAGTGGAAGAAACTGGTCCCATGAACCCCCAAAATCAATGACACAGGCACACAACATATCCTCCAAAATCTGAATAGTATGCTCCGACTGCACATCGGTCTGAGGATGAAACACTGTGCTCAACTCGATCTGAGTACCTAACTCCCTCTGCACGACCCTCCAAAACTTGGATGTGAACTGAGTATCTCTGTCAGAAATGATAGAAACTGGAACCCCATGCAATCGGACAATCTCCCTGATGTAAATCTTAGCTAACCGCTCCGAAGAATAAGTAGTGCCGACAGGAATGAAGTGCGTAGACTTGGTCAGCCGATCCATAATAACCCATATAGCATCAAACCTTCTACAAGTCCATGGGAGCCCAACTACGAAGTCCATGGTGATCCGCTCCCACTTCCACTACGGAATATCTAAATCTCTGAAGCAATCCACCTGGTCTCTGGTGCTCATACTTGACCTGATGACAGTTGAGACACCGAGCCACGAACTCCACAATATCCCTCTTCATCCGCCTCCACCAATAGTGCTGTCTCAGATCCTGATACATCTTTGCGGCACATGGATGGATGGAATACCACGAACTATGGGCCTCAGCTAGAATCAAATCTCAAAGTCCATCCACATTGGGCACGCAAATCCGGCCCTGCATCCTCATGACCCCATCATCACCGATAACCATATCCCTGGCATCATCGTGACAGACCCTGTCCTGAAGAACGAGCAAGTATGGATCATCATACTGGCGTGCTCTAATCTGATCATAAAGAGAAGACCTGGAGGCTATACAAGCCAATACCCGCGGGGGCTCTGAAAGATCCAATATCACCAACTGACCCGCTAAATCCTGAACATCAAGTGCTAATGGCGGCTCCGCTACTGGAAGGTAGGATAGACTCCCCAAACTCTCCGCTCTGCGACTCAGGGCATCGGCCACTACATTGGCCTTCCCCGGATGATATAAAATAGTGAGGTCATAATCCTTGAGAAGCTCCCACCACCTCCTCTGACACAAATTCAGATCCTTCTGCTTAAGCAGATGCTGCAAACTACGGTGATCAATGAAAATGTCACAATGCACCCCATACAAATAATGACGCCAAATCCTCAAGGCATGGACAATAGCTGCTAGCTCAAGATCGTGCACTGGATAATTCTTCTCGTGCGCCTTCAATTGTCTGGACGCGTAGGCAATCACCCTACCATCCTGCATCAAAACCGCTCCAAGGCCAACTCTCGAGGCGTCACAGTAAATTGTATAAGAACCTGAACCCATGGGCAAAATCAATACCAGAGCTGTAGTCAAAGCTGAATTGAGCTTATGAAAGCTCTCCTCACACTCCTCAGTCCACCTGAACTGAGCACCCTTCTGGGTCAGTCTGGTCATAGGTGCGGCAATAGATGAAAATCCCTCTACGAAACGGTGATATTACCCTGCCAAACTAAGGAAACTGTGAATCTCGGTAGCTGATGACGGTCTAGGCCAGCTCTGCACCGCCTCTATCTTCTTCGGATCAACCTGAATACCCTCACTGGACACCACGTGTCCCGAGAACGCTACTGAATCAAGCCAGAACTCACACTTCGAAAATTTTGCATACAATCTCTTCTCCCTCAAGGTCTGAAGCACAAATCTCAAATGCTGCTTATGATCCTCCCAAGATTGGGAATACACCAAGATATCGTCAATAAACACGATGATGAAAGAGTCAAGATAAGGGCCGAAAATACACTGTGCATCAAGTGCATAAAGGTTGCTGAGCCATTGGTCAGCCCGAAAGACATAACCAAAAACTCATAATGACCATATCTAGTCCTGAAAGCAGTCTTCGGAATGTCTGGCCCCCTAATCTTTAAGTGATGATAGCCGGAACGTAAGTCAATCTTGGAAAATACCCTGGCACCATGCAACTGATCAAACAAATCATTTATACGAGGCAAGGGATACCGGTTCTTCATCGTAACCCTGTTCAGCTGCCGATAATGAATACACATACTCATAGAACCATCTTTCTTCTTTACAAACAACACCGGTGCACCCCACGACGACACACTAGGCCGAATGAACCCCTTATCTAGGAGTTCCTGAAGCTGCTCCTTTAATTCCTTTAACTCCGCTGGTGCCATACGATAAGGTGGAATAGAAATAGGCTGAGTGCCTGGCACTAGGTCAATACCAAAATCAATGTCTCTGTCAGGTGGCATGCATGGAAACTCTGCAGGAAACTCGTCTGGAAAGTCACGGATCACAGGAACCGAATCAATAGCGGGAGCCTTACCAATGACATCCCTCACAAAAGCCAGATAAGATAAACACCCCTTCTCAACCATGCGCTGGGCCTTCAGGTAGGAAATCACCCTGCTAGGCACATACTCATAAGAACCTCTCCACTCAACCCTCGGACATCCTGGCATAGCTAAGGTCATGGTCTTAGCGTGACAATCAAGAAGATGGAGATAACCAATCCATGCCCAATATCACATCAAAATCGACCATGCTGAGTAACAGTAGGTCCACTCGGGTCTCCAGACCCCCAATAGATATCACACATGACCGATACACGTGGTCCACAATAATAGTATCACCCGCCGGAGTCGACACATGAATAGACGTAACTAAAGACTCACGGGGCATATCCAGAAAATGGGCAAAATATGAT